>JAKJJM010083613.1:0-10425 GCA_021901965.1 Pipa carvalhoi
GCATATTTATAAAATAAAAATTATATTTTTCAATACATTCTATCTCAGGTTATTATCTATTCAGTGTGCGTGCAGATTATGGTCTCTGTTCTTGTGTGGTTATATTGCAGATGTTACTGACATAGTCATGCCTGGGTGCAATGAGTTTGGAAAGTCTCTTCAAATCAACAAGTGAGGAAGGAAAACTAACTGAGTGCAAAACTGGCTATAAAAAACAAAAAGAAAGAGAATCAAAGATCTAAAAGGGAAATTCAAATTTGGTTAGTGGTACTTTCATACAAACATTTCTTCTCCTGGCCAACTGGGGAACTGCTGAAACCAGAAACCCCAGAAATACATAAAGCTACTGGAGTATTTCAAGGGACAGTAATACTAAAAATGGAAATGACCCTTGTAACTTAAAAACAGTGCTGTTCTTAAAGGAGAAGTAAATTCATGAAATTAAATTAATATATTATAAAATGTACCTGGCACCTGGTTATACATACTTGAGACTTATTCTGCTTTTCCAAAATATTCTGTATGAATTTAATATATATATATATATTATTTTTTTTTTTTTTTTTTTATGTAAAAATAAGCATTTAATGTCACTTAGTGTTGTTGGGCTAAAGTCATTTAAAGTGTAACAGAAAATTATGGCAGGTGGTGTGTATTAGTTTATGTACCACAAAGATGTTTGCAAACAGCAAAGTAAAAGGAAGCGACAAACCAAATCAATTCAGAACTTGGGCTTCAAACAAAACATTGCTAGGTTGTAGACACTAGCATGTGAATTTAAAGTAAAGCTTAGTCTTACCACAAGTGACATTGGATGTGCTGACGAGATTGGATCTATGCTGGAAGAGGATGAGGAAGAGGATGAAGAGTTGGAAGAATTTGAGGATACTGAGTTCCCTTCTGAGACTCTCTTTCGCTTCCGTTTGGGGGCAGTGTTGTCTTCTTCTTCAAAACAAGAACAGGCAAACTAATGTTTTATTTTAAAATATTTTTGTTTTCAGTATCTTTTAAAGCTGTTCTAATTTGCTAGTTCTTTATCCAGTATTTTCCATTTGATGCATTTCCAATTTTTGGTGCTACTGTTCTTTTAATAACCCAATACATTAGTATGTGAGATAAGAGCTGGGTCTGATTTTCTTTAAGATGTTTACTTGTCCTTGCTTATACATTAAAGCCACAAGAGCAGGTTTTACTTACGTATTTGCGAGGATTCACTGCAGATTTCAGGAAAGGTCCTGGTAAAAACATAAAATTCAGTGATTTAGAGGTCAAAGAGAAATGCATTCCCTGTATGTCATTTTTCTAACAATAACACTTAAATCACAAAATGTGCTTACTGAAAGTTAGTAGGAGATGGGCTTAGACAAAACTAAACAATGTAGCTAGCTTTAACCCATCTAGCAACTGAACAAAATCAGCAAAATACCAGAAAAAGAAAATGAAGCTCACCAGTACAAAAAAATGCTAAATTACACAGACTGAGGGGTAGCTTGATTCTGACAGGCCATTGTATAATATGGAAATGGTATTATGGATACATTGGGCGAAATTTATTAAGCCTGAAAAGACTCGATTTGAGTCTTTTCGGGCTTAATCTCACGAGATTCTCGCACGAGAATTCTCGCGAGATCATCCAGCGGGGATCTCGATTGCGCTTCTCCGTAATCGGGTCTTTCGCCCCAAAAAGTAGCCATAAGTTCTATGGCTACAAAACTTTCGGGCGAAAGACCCGATAGCGGAGAAGCGCAATCGAGATTCTCGCAGATGATCTCACGAGATTAAGCCCGCAAAGACTTGAATCGAGTCTTTACGGACTTAATAAATTTCGCCCATTGTGTTCACATTCACTATTTACCACAATACATAAATATGAAAGTTTATAAAAACATTGTTCTTGATTTACTGCTGTTTCATACATAAGGTAAAATATAGGGGCAAAGAGAAAGAAACATTCTTTTTTCATATTTTTTGAGCCAGGTTCTGCATAACCTCTAGATAAATTATTCGTATGGCTTATAGTTTTTGTTATTTGTGGTATAAACCAGCAGTCTATACCAAGGGGCTCGGACCAGCACTGGTCCGCGGACAAGCGGTTGGGGACCCCTAATGTAGATTAAACATAATTGTATTGAAAAAATATGGAACAATTTCAAGAATCACTATGTTTCAAATTTATTGCATTTGTGCCTGGCAATGGTAGCTGTACTTACTGTAACTGATTTATTACTACCATCTGGATCTGTTCCCGTGCTTTCAGGATTTTTTCCAGTCGACTGATGTCATAGGTATTAGGGTTTCTGAAAGGGATGTCATTTGGCAGTCCTCTGACTTCAAGTGCATCTGGTTTATCCCTGATGAGTTTGTAGGGTACCAAAACTGGTTGATCCAAACCCAGTGCTTCACCTGCATTGCAAGTTAAGTAAATCTTAATGCAGAAGATAATTATGAAAGAAAAGACATATTCACAGCTTAGACTGGAGGGACAGTAGTTGCCACACTGTTCTATGACTGCTCATCTCTAGCATCTGCGCTGGGGCCCTGAGGCATTTAGTTACGCCACTATGTAACATTACTAACCTACATTCCAAAAGTCATACCTAATTTTGGTCAACAATGGTAAAGTGTTGATTTCTACCTGTGGAGCAAAGTAATAAGGCAAGCATTTTAAATTTTAATGCCAGTATGAAGAAAAATACACAAAGGCTAACCATATTTTTCATTAAACAGCTCCTTCACTTGTTCTCTGAGGATGACCTTTTCTCCAAGTCTGTTGGCATCCTCGTCATCTGAAAAGAGGAACAAATGTTAGTACATTTTCATATACAACATGTGGCATATCCATATGTGGATGGAGTCTGAAATAGGATAAAATTTGAATTTTCTATTTTGTCACTGCATCTTGCTGGAGTGATGAAGAGATTTCAATAAAATTCAAATGGAAAAGTTCAGAATCTCCCTTTTAGAAATAAGTCAGACAGGTCCCTAAATATTGCATTCCAATGGAAGGCAAGGGTGTTTCAGTTTCCTCACTAAACATATAAAATTTTTATTAATGTATTTATTTAATTTGTGCAAAAGTATTAAATTGCATTACATGCCTAATCATTTTACCTTTACTATTAACTCCCACTATTTTAGAAACCATGGCAATAGACTGTAATTCTTAAATCCATGCTTGAATTTAGTGGAGTAGACATGGCACCTCTATAATCTGTTGGTGCACCTTAGTGCAATTTGCTTTTGAGAGGAAATGGATGTTGCAACTTTTGAACTTCCTGTACAGTACCGTAAAATGTAATTTAGAGAAAATTACATTTTGGTTTAAAATTGTACTTAAATCAAATCCAGACTTACCAGGTCTTGAGATGAGTCCTTGAAATGGCCTGAATTACAAAATAAAGAAAAATTGCATTTAGATTGCTGTCTCAAAGCTTGATGCGTTATAATAAATATTATATTAACAGAGTGTATTACAAATCTGATTTGTTGCATTTATGTGTATACTACCGACTGCAGTGCTTCACAGAGATTACCCATTCACTTCAGTCTTTGTGGAAGCAGGCAAGGGACAATTTACAAACACATCAAGTACAGAGAGAACATACAAACTCTATGCAGATGATGTCCAGACTGGAACTGAACACAGGACCAAAACAAGGCAGCAGTGCTAACCACCAAGCCAGCATATTGCCATACTATAACATCACAAAACAAGTGCAGTATAAAAATCTATCTCAATCATACCTTGTCACTTTGAATCTGATTTTATCAGCCACAGCTAATATCCGCTCTAGGTTTTGTGATCCGAAAGTGCAAGGCTTCCGGAATGGAATCCCTGGAGGAAGACCCTCTATGATGACAGAACCAGGGTTGCTCTTAATGCGTTTGTAAGGAACTTGTACTGGATATTTTATGCCCAAGGCTTCGCCTAAAATAATAATTATTTATAAGAATTATTTCCTCTGCCTGATTCCAAATTTTTATACCAAACTGACAATTAAAGGAGAAGTAAAGGCTGAAATGAAATTTATAGATTATAAAATGTACCTGGCACTAGGTGGGAAATGCTAACTTTCATAGGTAATGGAGTAGCTATTCTGAAGTTTGAAGGCAGTTTTGCTACTCAAATCACCCGATGGTCAGCAGCAAAATCATCCCTGTGCATGCCTGGGGTAGGCGTGATGACGTTGACACCACTCTGCACCGCTGATGCCGGTAGGAGGGGAAGCCAGAGTGCAGCTTCATAGCTGTGTGAAACTACCTTCAAATTTCAGAAAAGCTACTCCGTTCCCTATGAAAGTTAGCACTTCTCACCTAGTGCCAGGTGCATTTTAGAATATATTAATTTCATTTCATTAATCTACTTCTCCTTTAAAACCAGCACTGTTTTTAACTTACAAATAATACCCACAAAAAATGTGCAACTCTCTTCTGAAAATACTGGATTCCTTGACTATCCAGATGTGAGGAGTTTTAAACAACTGATGTTTACACAGACTGACTTTTTGTTGCCAATTAAACTGCATTGGTACAGTAAAACATTAACTGTCAAATTCAAATCTTAGGATCCTACAGGCAGAAAATGCCTGTTGCCTTAGGCCACACCTACTTACTGAATGCTGTTTCTTTTTGCTAATAATCACATTTCCATACACTATTTATATAAACACACTGGCAAACAAACTGAGCAGTTTACCCCAATATAACCTTATATCTTTTATTATTACCCCACAGTGTGTAGTATTCCACATTCATCTATACATTTTGCTTAGTGCTGTGTCACCCACAATTACACCCCATGCTGTGCAGTTTTCCACATTCCTTTCAATGCTATGCGTTTTTACCCCTTCAATGCTATGCAGTTCCCCATCCAGTTTACTGAAGACCTGGTGCCCAGTTAACTGAGCCACCTATAAGCACAGGCCTCTTATACTTATAAGAAAAACAATATCTTGGCCTTTCCTAGAATTATGAACCTTACCAGAATTCCATCAAACCTTATGCTTACCATATTTCTTATTAAACAGGTCTTGTACCTGTTCTCTTAATGTGTTGGCAATATCAATTCGAGAGAGTCTGGCATCAAAACTCTCTAAAAGGAAAAGAGAACAACTGTAAGTCAAAGGCATAAAAAGATTTCCTGATAGTGTTTTTGGAGATTAATATTATTATTGTATAGTTATGTAGTGCTGACATCTTCTGCAGCACTTTACAAAGATCATTCACTTCAGTCCCTTCCCCATGGAGCTTACAATCTAGTTTCCCTATTCAGTCACACAGACTGACACAGATTAGAGACAACTGAATTACGTTTAAAATTAACCTAGTATATTTTTGGAATTGAGTTGAGATCTGATATCCATTTAGACGTTATAAGCTTCTGCATTGTGTTGTTCCCTAACAGTACAAGGCATCCATTTTTCTGTTTTACACATGCCCCCTCCCTCTCTCTGACACTCACACACTAGGGTTTGTGGAATAGGTCTTCATAGAGCTGAGTTACTGACAGAAGGAGGGGGCATATCTGAAACAGCAAAATGAATGCATTCAACTGTTGAGGAACAATACGATGCAGGGCCTCATAACTTCTTAATAATGAGTCAGATCTTAGCACTTTAGGTTTTATTGTGTTTTTATATACCAGCCCTAGTGATTTAATAAGATTTAGCCAAAGTTCAGTTCTTTAAATACACAGACCTCTCTTTTATTATAAAATACACATTTTATTGTGTTTGTCTTCATATATTAATGCAAAGCAGGAATAAATTAAGGAGATAATAATCATGAAGGCACCAGAAGCACCAGACTAAGGGTTACAAGACCTGGGCAATCTTTGGCCCTGTTGATGCGTCTCACCTTAGACTTAACATTTGTCTTTTAGTTAGTGCAAAGTACAGAAGTACAGGTAGGAATACCCTTCATTCTATTTATTTCTGCTACTTAAAAGGTATTAGGATATGTGGTTTGCCAATTTCCAAAAATTAGTTATAGTTCATCTCCTGTCTTCCTAATAAAAGAGAAAATTGTCAGAAAATGATGGTTTGAGAAATCTGAGCCTGTGGTGATCTGCTGTACTCACAATAATAGACTAGCATTAATATTTGCATACCATTTCACAAAATATCTGACAGTAAATTCTTTGCTTCTACTTTAATATAACCTGAATATTAACAAAGATACTATTAGTCTTACCTTGAAAGCTAGGCCGCTTTGTGGTTTCATCTAATATTGGTTCGTGGTCTTTATCACAAACTCCTAAAAACAAATAGCTGTTACAACTGGTCAAACTCTTGCTTACTGCCATTTAAAGTAAACTCGTTCTTTAGATTAAGTTATCTTTTAAAGGGCTAGTAATAGAACTTAAACAAACATTTTTTAATAAAGGTAGATTAATTATTGCTTAAAGAGAACTAACAGTGTATAAAGGTATTAAGGTACAATTGCATGAGTGGTTAGCATTGCACCCCTAGATCTCCTAAAGTTGTCTCTATGTATATCCAATTATTAGGCTTTTCAGAGGCTATAAAGATGCAGAATTTTGAATAAAAAAGTGCAAAACTGTGAGAAACAAATTTGCCATTTAGTGGCAAAGTGATATCTGTACTCTAATATTAGTGATGTACCTCCTACAGAAATGTTCCTAATTTGTATAAATAATTACAACTGGAATTAATGGAAACACATTTACAAGGTAAATTAACACAAGGCATGAGCCATCTCTTCACCAACACCTAGTCCCGAATTCACTTATAGCGAACTCCCATTATAAAGTCGCGACCGCGACAATTCTCCCATTATAAAATCGCGACAATTTTTTAGTCGCAGTCGCAACTTTATAATGGGATTTCACTATAAGTGAATTCGGGACAGAAAATTCGGACCTACCAGAATGACTCCCTTATTTTGAAAGATTGCATGTCTGCAATGAAAAAGTTCCATTCACTTACACAGGATTCGTTTTGCTGAATTGTACAGCGCTGCATAAATTTGTGGCACTTCATAAATAAAATTTATACATACAATAACCTCTTTGGGGCCTTTATTTAAAATTGTATTTAAATGAATACAATTTATTTTCAAACTGCAATTAAATAATCCATGAACCTTCACGTTTTCTCTTAAAAATGAAAAAAAAAAAAGGAAAAAGGGTATTTCCCATATTTTTATCACATAATTTATATTTTACCAAGATCTGGATGGAAGAGTTTTGTGCATTATTACAACTGTGTGGTCTTTAGCATGATCATACCAAGAGTTCCGGAATTTTCCACAATGCATTCTTTCAGTCCTTCTGAAATCAAGTCCAGCCTAAGGAAAGGTAAAAAGACTTAAGCCAACAAGCAAAAAATGTATAGACATCAGAACACTAATGTGATTTGTTCTGTGTCCTACATTGGCCTTCTATACTCCCTGGCTATACATAAAAGGTCACAATGCATTTATGGGCTTTCTGAAAGTGACCAGTGTTTCATTTCTTACCGTGATTTATTTTTAATATTTCAGTTCAGATTCTGTGCTATGTCTAATTTAGTCTATTCGATTAGATTTTAGTGGCAGAAAAAGAACACATGAACAAGTTATATTCAAAGTTAGCATCACCATTAAGAAAGAAATGATTTATGGCACACGTTTTGAAGTAGGTATAATTACAAAGCATGCTCAACTTGCTGACAGTGGAACGGTGGCTAATGTGTGGTTAAGGTATATATTAACTGAATATGACATAGGGCAGATTTTCCAAGACATTAATCTCTGCAGAAGTCTGGATCACTTAACTGGCTGTTTACGATATTCACTGAAAAACATATAGCAAAGCTGTCTTGAGGGACGTCCAGTCCTGTTATTGAAAGTGTATAACGAATAATTAGCTGCTTTCAATTTAGTTTGCAAACAACCAACTGTAATGGGTCATCTGGGGCTCTTCAGATGCCTTCACGGGTATTCAGCAGCAGATGGTTATAGTGTTACATTAGGTAACATAAAACACCCTGAGGTAATTTTTAGTCTCTCTGTTAAGGATGTGCGAGCTTGATTCTGTTGTGAAAGAGTTCATGAAACAGACTGATAAATACTATGTAGTAATGGCAGTAACAATTTTACCTAAACTTGTTTTTAAGCTTGCTCTTTAACATGAGTGAAGCCTTTTTATAAGCACGATCAGTCTTTAAAAAAGTACCAACAATGTTACCTTTTAACAACAAACTGAATGTCGCCACTGCATTCCAGTATTCTTCTGAGTTTTGCAATTCCAAAACAGTTTGGGCGCCGGAACGTAATCCCTTCAGGCAATCCCACAACGTACAGATCCTCTGGGTACATCAAGAACTTAGAGTATGGCACTTTAACTGGCTCTGTAACTCCAATGGCTTTGGCTGTATTTAAAAGATGTGGTATAATCATTCACAAAAAATGACCTTAGCAATAATGAAATTTACTGCGCTGAGACAAGGTTTATGTTTGTTTTTTTTGTTGTTTTTTTTCTGTTGCAAATTCCATAGCTGTATCTGGTATTTACATAGATATCAAAATATATTACTTTATGGCAAAAGAGATTGTGGGGGTCATTCCGGTAGGTCCGAATTTTCAGTCCCGAATTCACTTATAGCGAACTCCCATTATAAAATTGCGACCGCGACAATTTTTTAGTCGCGATTTAATAATGGGAGAATTGTCGCGGTCGACAATGGGAGTTCGCTATAAGTGAATTCGGGACTGAAAATTCAGACCTACCGGAATGAACCCCTGTGTGTTATTGACATTTTTGTACAGTTGTTCATCTTAATAACTTTATATAAATTTCTAAATAAACTGTTTAATGTCTATATAGCGTTGTTTTCATAACTTTTTTTTTTTGGTAACTGTTTGGTAAACAACAAGAATAATAAAGGAGTAAATGAAAAAAATATAGAAATTTAGGATAAAAGTAGAACTAAGGAAATGCATTTAAACAACTTTGTTTTCTATATAGCCATCTTTGGCAACTTTGCCCTCTTGTGGTTATCATATGTATTTTTGCGTTTCCACAACAAAGACCGTGCTTCCACTTCTATGTGTATGCTTTTTTTTTCTTTTCTAGCTAATTTGTTTGTGCTGTTGGTTTCTATGGTGGTTTTACAGTGTAAGGTTTATGTTTTTATGTGTGTTGCGAAAGAGGTAAGCATACACAAGACCTTTTAACTCTTTTATAAAGACAACCCACACTGTAAAGCTCTGTACTTATTACAAGTATATATGAGTAATTTGAACAGACATAACTGGCAGCACATGCTGTGTAGCAAAAAACACTATAATAGTCACTTATGTCTAAAGGGGAATATTAGATCCCTACAAAGTCCACTTTTTTAAGCTGCCTCCAGATTATTATACTACTCAGCAATACTAACATAAAGTGCTAGCCTGTCCATTATTAATATTCACATTATTATAAATGAAATGCTGCATGTGAGAATCCTATTTACATGTATGTACCAAAGGAATACTGTCATCTAGTTATTACTTAATTCTTAAATGATCACATTTGATTTTTACACATCCTTAAAACATACTGCATAACTTAGTTACTGTATATACTATAAAAGTCCAGCAATTTAATTCCTGCCACCCCTGCTATGGCTAGCCTCTCTACTTTCTCCCATTCTCCTGAATAAATCTATTCAGGGTTGTTTAGTCAGCTGTGCACTGTGTGTTATGCCGCATGCATTTTTCAGCATAAAAAAATATGTACACAATGAGGGAATTGTATCAGTTGGCATTATCGCAATTGTAAAAATGACCTCTAAAATATAATAGCTATTCATCATTATTGATTGCCTCAACCATTAATTGATTGTGTAAACCATTAGCAATTTCCATTTCTGACCATTTTTTTGCAGAATAAGGTTAGCTATTTTGTATACTCTTTTTACAATAACAATGGTGATAACATATGGGGCATGACACGCTGCTTGTTAATATGTGGGATATGTTTCATAGAAAAGATTCTTCCAGTTTACTGTATTACTTACCATACTTTTTGTTGAACAAATTTTCAACTCGTTTCCTCAGCTGTCTGATGATATCTCCAATCCCTTCTCCCCGAAAGGAAATAGCCCAAAAAGTAAAATGATTGAAAGGCAAAAGTTTGTTACCTATTATCTTAGATCAGATTTCTTACTGAGGGGAAGGATTCATTTAAAGGGGTTAAAGTAAATTACATTTTTCAATACTTGAAACATTCTATTTAAATCGCCACAAACCAACCCCATTGTTACAGCCTAAAAAAACACCAAACACACCATACAGAATGTGCTGTACAACAGTTAGCTGGAGATCAACTGGACCTCCATGAAATATGCCATAAAATATGTAATGGAGTGTAGCAATTACAAGCCCTGTAGAGGGTATAGTGTATAGTTTGGACCCAGTTTAGGTCCTGGGGAGTGTCTC
>JAKJJM010083639.1:0-10185 GCA_021901965.1 Pipa carvalhoi
AACCATTCCATTGTAGATTTTGCTTTATGTTTGGGATCATTGTCTTGTTGGAAGATAAATCTCCATCTCAGTCTCAGGTCTTTTGCAGACTCCAACAGGTTTTCACCCAGAATGGTCCTGTATTTGGCTCCATCCATCTTTCCATCAATTTTAACCATCTTCCGTCCCCGCTAAAGAAAAGCAGGCCCAAACCATGATGCTGGCACCACAATGTTTGACAGTCATACCCATTTTTCTATGGCTGTCTATTCAAAACAATGGATCGTGGTACTGACACCAAGATCAGACCATTATAGTCTGCGGCACTCATAGGTTGTAGCCAAATTACATTCCTTTGCAAAAGTGAAGCACAGCAACAATGCTGTTAGAAGAGAACACTAATCCCCAATTAAGATAAAGCTTAAAAAAAACATGTGTTGGAATGCTCAAGTTAACTTAGAATTGTATGCACTTAGTTACAATGCAAAATGATTTACATTGGTAACCATATGAATAGTGGGGAAAAAGCTTTGACATCGTCTCTTCTGGAAAATGGTTATGAGGATAATTTTCTAGTTTGAATTCATGTCCATCAATGGCCAGAACCACACTGGCAACAACATACATGTAATGCTGCAGCTTATATCCCTGGTAAAAGCACAATCTCGCTAATCTGTTGCCCATTACCTACCAGAGGAAGTGCTACACTCTGTCAAGTTCATATTCAAAATATTCGGTAGACTTTGTACAGTGCTCCTTCTGTTTTTGGCTAGGAATTCGGCAATATCTAATAGGATATGTTGCTTCACATGGTAAATAACAGGGTCTCCAATTGGCTAGTAGTGCTGTGGTTTTACCAGAGTTACAAAATGCTAGTGAGAACCTGACCTAAAGGAATAATTAAACTGATTTGTAGCCTGTGAAGGTTTCCAATTTGTAAGTCTTTTTGTAAAGAAAAAGGCACTTTGGCTAGGCAACCACATAATCACATACAATAAAACATACAAAAAATGCCCACCAGGTTCCAAAAAGTATTGCTCATCCAGGTTCCAAAATGTATTGCTCATAATCTGATTTGTATACACGTTTATCAAACAGATTATAAGGCTAATGATCTTCTCCAGACCAAAATTAGATAAAGTATCAAGTAAAACACAGCATGAGAGCACCACATCAATAGTATGTTCTTCTCAATAGGGGTCTCAGACAACATAGAGAAATAAGAACTGCTATTTCAGTCAACAGAAGTGATATGTTCAAAGCCAGAAACACTTCATAAATACAAAGGGCTGAGCCCAGTAAAACAACACACCAGCCAGACATGAAGCACAGGCCAATGAACAAAGTATGCTTACAAGAATTAGATTACTTAGACTTACAGCTCCCATTATAGCTTTTCTACTAAGGCTTTCAATTAAAGGGAAGGTATAACCAAGAAATATCTTCAGCTTAATTAACTTAATATAATGTGGAGTCTATCCATTGACAATTTTTTTTGTTCTGCTGAGTAGCAGTGTTGTAGTTTTTTCTTTGAAAAGTGAAAGATCAGTCTTATTGGGGTTTTCATTTTGAAATTTAGGTGATGCAGAATAGATGTGAGCACAGTAGGGAATAATTGCAATCTATTAATAAACCATTCTGTATCTTTTGTGTTTTAACAACTTTTTAATAAGATGGAAGATCATATATGTTCCTTTCCTTTTAGAGCAGTTCTTGTTTAGGCGAGAAACAATGACATGAAAATTCAGCACGTTCTTGTTACCAATTTAGCAAAATAAAGCAACAGTTTAAAGGATTTGATTGTCATATCAAGGACTTTTAAACCTTCTCCAAACCATTTATCCAGCAAAATGCTTGAAAACATAAACTAAACCACACTTGACTGAATATATATTAAATTATGTAATAAATAGTAGTATTGTGGGATTATGTAGTGCGTTGACCAAGTGTAACAACTGACAACATTGTTGGATCCAGAGAATAAAGGAAAGTTTTGTTATATAAGTTTACCAAAGTCCTAGTATGCACTGAAGCCCCCCTTTAGGGCCCCAGACTTCAAGCTATGGAATAAACCAGGATCCAGAAAGCACAGTTGTTGGGAAATCATTTCAGCAGACACTGAATTTCTGTAAATAAAATACCCATATGCTGTATAAATTCCCTAACTTCCCCATAGATTTTCCTATGCTATGCAGTTCCCCAAACACTGCCACACATACTGGTCATATACTTTACAGTTTTTCCCAAACACTGCCACACATTACCCTCATATACTTTACTGTTTCCCTAACAAATACCTCCACACTTGTTCCCATATGCAATGCAGTTTTCAACCAACAGAAACCGTCAGACACATTTTTGTAATATATTGTTAGTATTTTTTTGTTACAGATTTCCTGATGTTGCCTTCCAAGTGATTGATATGCTGCTCTTAACTACTCCTTGGCAAAACTCAGAGTAAGTTTATTATATAAGAATAGTTTTGTCGACTCAACAATAATAAAAGCATGAACTGAAAATCTTTCAGGATTTAATGCTGCTATAAGGATTAAAAATCACAGGAATTACAAGCTTTATGCACTTAACACCTACATTTAGTACATACACCAAATAATGGAAAATATAGAAAATAAAGATGCCACATAACACTACTTTAAAGTCAGGAGGGAACATATGCACTTTTTTAACAGGCTTTTTGCAATGAAACTGATTTATGAGTGCAAAAGGGTGATATGTTTGTTATAGCAATAAAAGTAAACACAGCAGTTAAAAAACATTGAATCTCCCTGATGCATTATGTTCCCTTTAGTTCCTGAGCTTTTAATTCAGCTACCATAGGTGCAAACCAGCAGATGAACACATAATCTGCCTTCCAAACTTATATGATCAGGCCAGTAGAAAGCAATTTGTATAATTAGATTGTTCAGTCAAACTGCTTCATAAGATTTTTAACACAAACTTTAAAAAAAAAAAAAAGAATTTTCTATTTGTTGGTTATGTTATGTGACTTATGTGGAACTTTTACACTACAGCCACAATTTATACCAACCATCTTCAGAAAAGTCTTAGCAACTTTCTGAGCTAAGGCTGGCTATAAGAATTTTTGTAAATTGGGGAATAACTCCACACTTGTGTAAAATTTTGTGATCAGCTAAAATGCTTCCAGAAGCACATTTTTTGCACAGCATATCATACAAGTGTTGCTGTATAACCACTGTTGGACTGAGATGACTGGGGGGCCACAGGGAGACCTCCTTTGCCAGCCAACGTCACACACAAAGCCAGTTTGGGAGGTGGAGCTCCTTGTCAGGTGGGCTACCAGGAATTTTCCAAGTATACCAGCAGGCCAGTCTGACACGGTGTATCACCACAATTTAAATAACTTCGAATGGTTCTAATGGTCAGCTTTTTTGTTTTGTTTTTCCAGGGAAGTCACTGAGCAGTGCCCAGGTGATATTTTAACTATTTGATTGTAGAATTGGGGAAAAAAAAATTCACAGTAACCAAAAGCTACAAGCACCAGAAAAAACAATACTTCTATTAAGATAAACTTTACAAATCTAATTACATAATTCTCTGTGAAAAGGGATCAATTGCAAACAACAGCAAAGGATATAAGAGCATTTAAAATGTGACTTGATTGTTACTAGGAAGTTCAAAATATTTTTATAATGCTATAAAATTAGACAATACTTTATCTACAATAAATAAAAATGACACCTATACACTCAAATGCATTCAATAACAGTAATTACACCCTTTCAGTTTGGGATATCTTGAACACAAACATGGTACGCTATCCTTTGTGGAAGCTACATTAAAAGAGAGTTTCATTGAAAACCTAAAGTAGAGATGTAATTAATATATTTAGTACACAAGCCTATGCCACTTTAGGGACTTCCGTGGTGCTGCACAAATAATTTATCAATATGAAAAATCTCTCACTGAAATGTAATGTTGTAATGCCTGCTAGGCAATAACAAAACTGCATACCTTGGATAAATCCCTGAAGTTGCTGGGAAGCGTCAGGTCTAGCTCCTCTGATTCATAATTGGTAATAACCCAAGGGAACACTGGGTACTGATTCAAGTCATTGTAGGATCGTCCTGTTAAATCAGCAAAATAGTGCATAGTAACAAGGACAATAGAAAAGCAGTTTTCAGAAAGTGGGAAATATACAAAGAATGAAGAATGTGGAAAGATGTAAAGAGCAGCCCCTTAAGCCAAGAACATGAAATAATAATTTTGTTTCTTCATAAGGCAATTTTGATAATATCACCACCAAAAGGTCCATTTTGGTAGCTTTGGTCTACATCTGCATACTAAACAATTCTCTATTTAATTTATTATCAACTTAAATCCCAAAAAGTGTGTGTATATATGCAGATAGATTTGTTAATTTTTTGCTTTGTGTTGGTTTTTCACTTTGCTGAGTACAGCCATTTAATTTGTGCAAGTATTTTCAATGGAGCTTTCAAAAATACATGAAGTGTCTCAAAAAGTCAATGAAGTTAAAAAAGGGTATTTGCATAAATTATATTAATGTATAAATATAATATTTATGTTGTAGAAAAGTCTTTTAGAATGCTTAAAAATCTGATTAAATAATGTGATGTTAATGTGAAATGTGATCTAGATCAGTGGTTCACAAACCAGCCTTCAGTCCAACCCAACCATGCATGTTTCGTTGATATTCACACAACAGCACAGACAACCCCCCCCCGAATTTCTATTATTTTAAGGACCCACCTGTGTCACTCTGTGGATATCTACAAAACATGTATCTTTGGTGAGAACTGAGGACAGGTTTGGGAAGCACTGGCTTGGAGCATGTATGAGTATTTTGCAGTTCATTCTAGAATGGAGCCTGTTTTTAGTCAACATTTATTCAAAATGAAGAGATGCTTTAAACCTTTACATTTTAGTTAACTATTAATTTAGATTGGATAATATCCTTTAGAAAATTAAGAGTTATAGCTTACCAGCTATTGTGTTTAGAAACATCAAATATTCAAAGTTTGAAACTTCTCTGTGCTGCCAACGCTGGGTCATATTTGATGCTTTAAATATCTGTTTTGGAGTAGCCAAAGAGATGCGCCTGCCAAAACACAGAAAAAGGTCTGTTAGAATAAGCCTGTATTGACAAGAGTCCAAGATGTTTTAATTTTAAATCACTGTGCAAAAAGTAAAAAGAAAGCCTTTTTTCATATTTGTTCATTCATAGTTCGACAGTTATAAGACACTCTAGATAATTAAGTCAATCACTTGAAGAAAAAAAATGCAAAAGAGAAAAACACAGACATACTATCAGAATAAAAGAAAAAATAAATCATATTGATATGAATAGTAAACTGTTTAAATATACAGTAATACCGAGGGTATATACAATTTTGCAGTATATTAGCAAGATACGTATACATATATAGGCACTAACACATTGTTTACATCACCTAAGGCCAGGGCTAACAATTTTGTATTTCCTTTTACCGTTGTAAATATTGCAGTAATAGTATAGTATGATAAATAGGTTGTGCTGCATATATCACTACAGTACTGCAATTATCAGCACCCAGTCACTTACCTGAATCACTACCAGCGACTGCTTTCAGTTGCGAAAGCAGGCGTCTTACTGCACATGCATAGTGGGGCTCTGCTCTAAGGTTTTACTGAATACAATGGCAATAGGAGAGTGCCTTTTTATAAGTGGATCAAAGTAGTCTGCAATCAGCAGAGAGATAAACACAAAGCAATATAACTCTGGAAATTAGGATTACATTTTAATGTAGAATGTAGGAATAATTCACCATACCAAAACAGTTATGATAACATCTGGTAAAAAAGTTTGCATGAAAAACCAGTGTGTGGTAAATAACAAAATATACATTACCAATGACTAAAAGCAGAAAGAAATCAGATTTAATAAGATTTAAGTCTAACTGATTCATTATATTTTCTTAAAATCTTTCATAATTTTTGGAAGTCCAGATTTACTGTACTGAAGGTATAAATTAATATAGCCAGTGTCAATATTTTGGCATTGCAGAAACAAAAGAATGAGAGCTAATGGTGATGCAAAAGGTGGTAGTGCAACTACCAATTTAACAGGCACACTATGGGGGTTAACCAAACACTCAAAAAATGAGTGCAGAAAATGTGTAGCGCCCAAAGAAAGAAAAAAAAAATTATATTATATATAGCCGATGCACTATAACTAGTGTTGAGCAAACAGCTCGGCTAAAGGTTAGTTCGACACGAACTTTACCTTTTTTCCAAACACGAGCCGAACCTAACTTTTTGCTGCAAGTTCAGGGTTCGGCTCGGGTTCGGGGCCGAACCCTATTTTTTAAATCATTAACCAGCAAGTTAAACGGTTAATGATTTAAATGGCCAATTTTTTCCATAGCGATAATGCAATATTAGCTCTATGGTAATAATTTGTTTTATTTCGTTTAAATTAAACAAATTTTCACTAGTATGGGTCCCTGGGACCCCAACACCTCCCCCCAGCATCACCCTCACTTAGCACAGCGCTAAGTGACAGTGAGCGCTACTGCAGGAAGCGGCTCCCTGGGAAAGTGTCATAGGAAAGTGTCATACCCCAAGCCTCCTCCTGATTGGTTAATGGCATCTCTCAGTCATAGACCAATCAGTAACAGGGTATAAATAGCTGAGGTGTGGAGGAACACGCTCAATCGGCGCTGAGAGACGCCTTTGTCAGTTTTTGGTTTGGTGAGTTATTCTCACTCGGGGGGTTTGCCAGTTATATCCACTGGCACCCCTCATTGGTGCGAATTTCACCCAGCCCTTATTTGTCTATTTAATACATATTTATACTCACTTTCCCTTATATAGGGATATTAATTCATTTAGCATATATTCCTTTTTGATGCTTTATTTCCATTTTTTATTTATCTATATACACTTTTCATTATATTTTATATATTTATTTTCTTATTTTTCATTCTTTTCATTCTTATTTTTCATTTCTTTTTTCAACATTAAAGTATTCTCAGCATCATTTCACATTGTGCTGTCCTATGAGACTCCACACAATATATACAATAGGCACTATAACTTTATGACACCGTCACCAAATAAACCTGCATAGTGAATGGATTTAATATGAGCGTGCTGATTGTGGCTGAGGGAAAAATAAACCTCACAATAAAACCCATCAAACACATCCGTGTTTTAGGAAGCTCAACTACATGAATGCCCATTTTCTTTTATCATAAATCAAATTGTGAATGTTTTAATGGTTATTGCCACTTACCTTCCTGCATATTTATATTGATAATATGCATAATGCATACATAAAGGTTTTACTTAGCACAATACTGCTCTTCTACATTTCTTTATACATCTTTTGTTAGAAATTATTTTCTTCAAATCCACAGCATTATAAATACAATATAAAAGCACAAAAGAATAAATGCATGCTTAACAGTAAGACTATTTCATTCATTGTTTTGTTGCTATTTAATGAAGTATTTGTAATATAGTAGTTATGTATAAAGTCAATCATGCAGATGCATTGCTATGAAAATAAAATTGGTGTGTGTGTAAAACAATTTGCTTGTTTGACTCCTATTTTCTCACTTCTACCCTGAGCCTCTTTACACTTAGGGGGTCATTCCGGTAGCTCCGAATTTTCCGTCCCGAATTCACTTATAGCGAACTCCCATTATAAAATCACGACCGCGACTAAAAAAATTGTCGCGGTCACGATTTTATAATGGGAGTTCGCTATAAGGGAATTCGGGACAGAAAATTCAGAGCTACCGGAATGACCCCCTTAATGATCAGGCTATCAGGAAGAACATAATTTACATCTGACCCTCACTTGGCTAAGTTGACGGTGACTGCATGGTGGTGGCGCACTCAATGTACATACATAATGCACACATATAGCCAATGTACATGGAGAAACCTGCCCCCAGGGTCTTACCCAAGTCTCAACTAGCAACAGATGCCTCATCCAAAACAATATTACCCTCCAAGTTTCTTCTTTAGAAATAACAAAAAAATTAGCCACTTTGCAGTGCTTATATTGAGAATCATAATTCATAGAGGTGCAAATGCCCTATATGTTGTTGCCCCGGGTTTAATGTTCCTTTTAAAAAAAAAAATAATGAGGAATTCAACTTTAAATTTGTATAAATGGTGTGTTAGAGTAGGGGTAATGCTACATTATGGGAGTTATTGATGAAAGTGAGAATTTGACTGTCGTAGTGAATTCCCATCACTTCGGGTGGCTACGCTCTGATTCTCTACTCCTTATTGATTAAACAGAGGATTCCCATAGTGAATTCGCGACCACGTCAGTAGCCATCTATTGTGGAGTGTGTGACTGTTAACTGGTGAGTTCGCACCACATCACAGAGTTTGCTGAATACCTAAATATGGGGAAGTGGCAAATTCACAACTTTATACGATAATTTGGACTTTAGTCAATAACCCCCAAAGTGTTTTGCTGCTTTGTTACTTAATGTAGCAGCAAAACACACAGAACTACCACCTGTTAAATATAACTGTAACCACAAGTGAACAGCTTGTATTTAGGTATTTTCTGTCTTTTTCTGGTATTACTGGTCATTTAATACAGACTGATTTATAAACAAGTGTTACTGAAGAAGTAATGCGCTTGTTTAACCAGGGGCAATTTGGAATAAGATGGCTGAAAATACTTACGATCCTTTAGTTCCCCTTTAAAAAATACAGATGTTGCAAATACAAATCAAAAATACAAAAAGCAGAAAGCAGTTTTGAAAAGACAAAAATACCTTGTTTGAGGCAATCCAAAATTAGTTCCGATTCCAACTCTGGGAAGGCAGTGCACAACTTTTTTTACAGTAGCTTGGTCAGGGAGATTAAACATGACTGAAACTGTAAATTAAAGCATACACACAATAAAAATGGATTGCGTTAAATATATAAAACTTACTTTGAAATGATTAATGAACAAATAGTTTAATTAAGTTTTCACAGTGAGGTGTGTTCATGCCAAAATTTCATTTAAGGGGATGATGTCTTCTTTTTAAAAGGACAATAATGCCAAAAAATAAAAATGCCTCAGTAGCTATACAATTAATATACATTTAATCTGTGCTTTGAAAAACTCTAAATCATGTATAAAACAGGATAGTTAACTATAAAATTTGGATTTCTAAAGCAATTTATGAATATCATCTAAAGCTTTGTAGAAAAAATGGAATTGGGTGAGGTTTGTTTAACCAACACACATGCAACATGGATGCGGTCATTAAAGATAAAAACAGTAACAAAGACATAAAATTAACTAATTCAACTTCAAATAAAATATTTTTTACAGTGTTGTATTTGAATAACTGCCATTCAAATACAAATAGGATTTCTTATTTTTCTGGTGTTACTGGTCTTTTAAAAACAAACATGGAATGTGTCATAACAAGAAATGTTTTGTTTTTGATTGAAGTAACACACATATAGAGAGAATACCCAATTATTCTACATACAAATATCTTCATATATAAGTTTGTATTAAAATGTTGTAACAAAAATAAAGTAGTAAAATCAGAAACTAAGCCTGTGACCACACTAGGCTACTTGGATCTTTTATTGCTCATAAAAGTATCCACTGGCAAACTATGCCCCGCTGATTTGCAGGGGAAAAGCTACAGTGGTAAAATAACAGAGAACCAAGTGTGATCCCCACCTGAGGGTTTTATTTACAATTTTTATTCTACAGCAGAGGTGATGTAAACTGAAAGTGAAACAATGGCAGGTAAGGAATGCACAAATGAGTGCAACATCAATATGCTACCTCTCTGAAGAGCAGAAACCTTACCAGAATAGGATAAGCACTTCATTTGTTTTAAAGTGGACCTATCACCTCCAAACAACATTAGTTTATAAAATAGAGACAGTCTATAGGAATGGTTTTGTAATACACTTCCATTAAAAAAATGTACCTTTGTCTGTCATTTTGCCTCCTCTCTCTGCCTGTCACCTCAACACTGCAGGTTGTGTCGGATAGAAAGGCTGTAGGAGGAGGCGTCGCTTACTTGATTGACAAGTAAGCCCTCCTACCAGCCTTCCTTCCTGTGTCAGCCTTCCTGTGTGCAGTCAGTTTTTGCAGAGGTACTTGCGATCGGGGGAGCACCCGCGGGTGGGGGTGGGGTCACCCACGAGCAGAGATTGCCCCCACGAGCAGAGATTGCCCCAATA
>JAKJJM010083727.1:0-13279 GCA_021901965.1 Pipa carvalhoi
TTTTATCAACAGCATTTGGGGAATTCTCACCCTCAATGACTATTTTGATATATTCCTTATTCTGGGACAGCGCCATCCTCTGTTTAAAGATTTTCACTTTCTTCCCCCAACATCACTCCCCGCTTAACGCAGGGCTAGGTGGGGGGATCGGTACGGCTGGGAGCGACTCCTTAGTTATAAATAGCTGAGGATCCTTTATGGCTGCTCAATGACGGTGAGGATTTTCAAGAATAAGGGGCTCCTCATCCTTTTTTATTTTTATGCTAAGCAGCAGATCAAGACCACAGATGAAGACCTTCTTGTGGATTATGCCAGATCAAACTGAGCAGCAAGGGCATCGTCAAAAAACATGAGACCATCTAGGACTACATCATGGGCCAGAAGAGAAGACCTTCAGGAGTGGTGAGTATATTGGTGATTCTAAGCTCTTTCATTGATTGTGGTTTTTTTTAATTAGGCTAGTTTTTAGGTAATTGTTTAATTGTTTTTGAATCAGGGACCCCTGCATTTAACTTAAACATGCCCCCCTAACCGAAAGGGACAGGGGGTAGGGGGAAGGAAAGCGGTTCCAGAGCTTAGGGATCCCACTCAACTAGCCTAGCCTGTATCTAGGAATCAGAAACAGAAGTAAGATCACCTATTTAATAAACAACAGGGCATATTTATTAAAATAGCAGTATCATCCAGTTATTACTGGTTTTGCCCATGGTACATTACCATTATATCTTTTTCTACAGAATATCAACTTCTATCACCTGTTTTCTGTATGACTGCTTGCTTTATAACACTACTCAGTGTTAGAACTTCCTGGTTCCCAAGACTGAAATAAATATTGTTCTGTAAGAATGAGTATTTTACTAGTGTCCAGAGTAACAGGAAAGAACAGCAGTGTACCACCGCCAACCTGAACTGCAGTGCAAAATCTGCATCCAGGTTCTTCTATCTCCCCAGCCTGCAGCTTTGTGGTTTTATTAGCAGAAAATTCCTTGGTAACTTGTAATATATTTCAAAATGACAAACAGGGAAAAATTATCCCCTATTTCACAACTTATATGCACGAGTATGAGTGTATATGTGTATGAGTGCTAGTAAATACTACACAGCCTGGCACACCAAATAGAGAAGCATCCTTAGAAGCTGCACAACTGAGGCCCCATTATCTTTGGTATGAAGCATATAACACACTGACATTATACACCTCTACTGTGTACTCAATTACAAAGCTGATTCATTTTCAGCCCTCCCACTGACTTTAAACTACAACTCCCAGCATCCTATGACAATTGGTGGATGCTGAGTGGGGACATTGAAAATCCCTGCCTTAAAAATGCTGTATAGAATAGAGGACCCAGGAGAACCTTACGATGGCATCAAATAGTTTGAAAGCAATTCATCGCACAGCCAACGGTGTCCTACAGCTTTTTTTAATTTCTCTGTTAGTAGAATCCAGTGATTATTATAAAGCAAAGTAAACTATGAATCACTGGATAGCTTAATAGCCTAAAATGTATAATAAACAGAAAATCATCCTCTTCCCTAATGGTTTGTCTGTTGGGGTTTGATGGGGGCGATTGGCCATTAGTGGAAAGGCAATTATATATTGTTTTTCACACTTTGAATCCGGTTAAATGAGGCTCAAGTAAGACAAATTGTTTTAATATTTTATTTGAGGATGTGTATAAGCTCATCAAGGGCAACATGAGAAGTATCTCCTTGGTTAGCTGCTGAAAATGTATTTATGGACTTTATTGTAATAAAAGGATAACCCTTTGTAGATGAATACAAGATGCAGGAAATGGGTGAGCAACCAAATGATTAAAATAACCAATTTAGCTAATCTGCTTTGATTTCTAGTGAAGCAGGATTCTGATTTCCACATACAATTTTCCAGTGTCCAAGAAAGAACTTGTAGCAGTACTCAGTTTAGATATTTAAATTAAATTTTTTTTTTTTAATCCAAACATTATCCAAAACATGAACAAAGTTTGCCAGGGAGGGACATGCTGATTTTTTAGTCCAAAATAAAGGGGTGTTTAATTTAAATACCTGATTTGGAGTAATGTCACAAACTGTGTATTAAACCCAATGGTTATAAATATATGGAGTGCTGATGATTGTGATCACAAACTCATACATCTATTAGATTTGCACTTTGACAAATATGCCCTATTGCAATGGTCCCCAACCTTTTTTGGATTGGGGGCCAGTTCCCTGATCCAGCAAAGGTTCTATGGATCGGAGGGGGCAGCTGGGTGGGCCAAACATGTTGCCGGCCACATGAAGGCGACTCATTTCCTGTGGGCGCATCACCACTATGAGGCCCGGTAGCAGGGGGCAAAAGGACTGTCAGTGGTCCGCAGCCCGGCATTTAGGGACCCCTGCCCTATTGTGTAAAGTAATAGCTACACTAACAAAAGCAGGTAATGCTGCCAGGAATAGAACACAAGATGCTGTAGTTTGAAGTGGAGCAGACATGTAAATATTATGGTAACAACAGTAATGTACCTCAACAAAGGTTTCCGGTTTCCCTCTTGTTTATCTATATGCCCCATCATCTTACAACATTTCTTATGAGATTTTGTCAGTTGTGACAAGAACAAGACAATCCCCATGCAACAGAGAGAATATTCAAAGCTTGTTTAAAAAAAATATAAAGAAAATTTATCAACAGGTGTAATAATTTACGAAAATCTAGTAACCCATAGCAATCAATCAGCAGTGCAAGTAATATGACATTTTCTAAAACTAAAAATTACAGTGGCACAAAGTTTAGAGCCCATTTTCTATGAATACATCCAATGCATTCATATTTATTGTATATCTATACTATACTCCTGCTACTACTGCTGATATTACTGCTACTACTATTACTATTACTACTACTACTATTACTCTGGCTGCTATTGCTGCCATTGCTCCTGCTGCCATTGCTGTCATTGCTGCCACTCCTCCTGCTCCCATTGCTCCTGCTGCCACTGCTGCCGCTCCTTCTGCTGCCATTGCTCCTGCTGCCATTGCTCCTGTTGCCATTGCTGCCGCTTCTCCTGCTGCCATTGCTGTCATTGCTGCCGCTCCTCCTGCTGCCATTGCTGCTGCTCCTCCTGCTGTCATTGCTGCCATTGCTGACGCTCCTCCTGCTGCCATTGCTGCCATTACTGTCGCTCCTCCTGCTTCCATTGCTGTCATTGCTGCCGCTCCTCCTGCTGCCATTGCTCCTGCTGCCATTGCTGCTGCTCCTCCTGCTGCCATTGCTGCCGCTCCTCCTGTTGCCATTGCTGCCCCTCATCATCCTCATCCTCCTCCCTCCTCCTCCTCCCTCCTCCTCCCACTCCTCCCTTCGCCAGCGGTGACAAAAGCCAGGAGATCCTTGGCGAAGACATGGCAGCTCCCAGGGCACAGTGAAGTCGGGTCTGTACTTCACTGTGCCTACAACGATCGCTGCTGCTGTGGGCTCCTCATACATGCTGGAAGGTAAGCACTTCATAGTTAGTTTTTTTTTATAGCCTTAGTTCTCCTTTAATAATAGTGACTTCAATAAAAAAAGGGTAGTTAGAAATTAGCAATAACCAATCAGAATTGGACAGTAGATTGAGGATCCAGCTTTACAATGTAATGTAAAGCAGTATTTGGGGTTCTTTCGTTAAGTTCTATCAGTTCTATCTTGGTAATTTTTTGGGGGGGCTCAGATTTTGTGACATACTTATTTTAGGGGGGGTTGAAAAAGTTGTGACACTTTGTGACAGAGGGGAGGAGGGTCAAAAAAACATGAAAAAAACGTGACATCCTTTATGGACAGCCCCTTACCTCCGTTTAGGTTTATAACATTCGCCAACCTTCTTTTAGCTGGGATATTTTCAGACAAAGAAACCGCTTTTGCTAAGCATACAAAGTTCAGTTGCCTGAAACAGTCAGGAATTGTGGTGACTAAATGCATTTTAATTGTATTGTGGCAGTCACAACTGTAATTACTTTTACCTTAACAAAACTCATTTGTCTAGATAGTTTAAAAAACACAGTGAAAGTTGAAAGTCAAACAGTATAACAAATTAAAATACAAACAGAAAATAACATGGTAGACCTGTGACAGGTGTCCCTTTAGTTATGTAAAAATACCAAGAAAGACTGACTAGCGTTTTCCTGTGTTTTTCGCTCAGTGGACTGTAAAATGGGAAGGAGAAAGCCTATATTTAATGTGACACATTTGCCTGCACTTTCAGAAACCAATAAGAACATTTCGCATTGTTTCCTCTCAAGCAAGACGCAGAGACCACATTTAACTACTCAGCATTTTCAGGTATAAAGCATTAAATATGAACATTAGTTTAAAGAATTCATGGAGAAGAATCTATAAATGGAAGCTAAAGTAATCTCCTGTAAGAGTGATATTTTTATTTATTGCATGGTTAAGATACTGGGGGATATTTATTAAGACCATACTGATCTTTTTAATTTTGCCCTGTTTTGTTGTTAATTCTCATTTCCCAGCATGTTTTGAATCTGCTGATTTATATAGAGTCGATGAAAACTTTTTGCCCTAGAAAATAAAAAATCATTATCGATAAATATATTTGTTTTGATATGGGCACATTTTGTAATGCTTTTCTATTAGGTTTACCTTCCATTACAGAACAATATCAATATTCTTTTTGGATGGGAAATCTTTTTTCACTGTGGCTAAGTGACTATTGTAACTGTTTGAAAGTGGACTGATGCATTTTTACTGCTGGGTAAAGCAGCTAATGTAGGCTCCACCTAAGGTTGCTGATAGCCTTTAAAAAGAAATCAGAGGTCAATAGAAGGGTATAACACATCCACGACTCTAATATGACAAAACAGAAATAATCATCTTTATAGAATAGAGCATATTTTCTTCCAATTTGTACATTATTTATAATTAAACTATAGAACGCCCCGAAGGTAACATCTATCCATGTTATAAACCCGTGTGTAAGAGAGCAGCTTTAAGTTGCATCTCGTCAACAGCTGCAGATCTCGGCATACTAAAACTTTTGTTCTGCCATTGCATTCTTTAAATTTCATACTTCACAGCATTATTTAATTTTGGATACTTCTCTTTTTTTAGCTAATTGCATTATGCAAATGTCCCCCATGGGATATGCATTAACAAACAGCTTGTAGTTATTATAAATCATCTGACATGTCAAATTCTTTCCTTCTTATTTTTTTAACCAGGTTGTTGTTCCTGAAAATAAGAAAACCAAGTAGGAAGTTTTTAGCTGATGAAAATACATTCAATGTTCATGCAAATATTAAGGGCCAGATTCCGTAAGGTGAGTAGATCTGGGGAAATGCCTTTGCGAAGGCATTTCCCTGAAGTGCATGAGGTGCGGCTGCTGAAATAGTCGCGGTCGCGCTTCATGCACTTCAAGAGCAGGCGAACAGAGCGGCCGCTCTACTGCTCTGTTTGCCTGCACTTGAAGTGCATGAAGCGCGTCCGCGACTATTTCAGTGACCGCGCCTCAAGCACTTTGGGGAAATGCCTTCGCAAAGGCATTTCCCCACAACTACGGACCTCACGGAATCTGGCCTTACATTTCTACTGTATATTACCAACATGAGGCTTGATTGCTGACCTGGGAGAGGCAAGTCAGACAGGCACATAAAGGTCCACAAATGCAGGATCACAATGGAGAACCAGAGCTGTGTTAGCGCAAAAACAAGGAGAGAAAAAAGAAAAACAAGGGAAAATCCCCTAGTGCATTATCCCAAAAAAGATAGCAAAAATAAATAGTGCCAAACTATTTATAAAATCTTCGTGAAGAAATAAATTGATGTAAATAATTAACAAGGGATAATAATAAAACTTCCCCTGAATAAAACTTTTTTTACCAAAACTCAAAAGAGTGTCAAATAAATAATATTAAGGGCGAAAGTTATTAAGCCCGTAAAGACTCGATTGAGTCTTTGCGGGCCTAATCGCGCGAGAATTCTCGTGATCGGATCAGGCGAGATCTCAATTGCGCTTTTCCGCAATCGAGATCTTTCGCCCAAAAGTTTTTAGACATAGGACTTATGGCTACTTTTGGGCGAAAGATCTCGATTGCCCGCAAAGACTCAATCGAGTCTTTACGAGCTTAATAACTTTTGCCCTAAAAGTTGTGTTCAAAGGCTAAATGTTTTGAGGCTGTTTTAAACGTTTTAGTTTGTGAGTACCTTTTTGTATATTAAAATCTGTTTTTTTTTTCACATTTAATACGCTATGAGCGATTTCTTGTTCTGAGTCCTTTCCGCACACTGGGTCCCATGTGATGTATCAAGCAGTAAGAGATTTATTCAATTCAAGTCTGACTCATCTTTTCATCTGGTGAGTTTTTTCCCCTGAGGGGGACGATTTACTCCTCACTGGCAGTGGTTCTCCTTTGTAATCCTGCATTTCTGGTCAAGGCAGCAAGACAGTGTGCCTTTTTTGGTTGGAGAGCATATTACTCACTGGACTAACATTGGACTGTTAAGTCAGACTTCATTTGTATGTTTTATTGAATTATAAATTACCTTGGGCGCTACGTATTTTTACCACAGATTTTATCTTGTTGGTTCTTGCTTCTTCACATAAAGGTCCACACTCGCATTCAATTGTTACTTCCCCAGATTTAGGTATTCAGCAAACTCTCCGAGGTGGCGAATTTGAGACCAATTTGACAGCTTAAGGTAGTCATAGATTTACATAGCTCTTCGAATCAGACTGCATGCGTGTGCACATGTAATGAATCTATTCGTCAAGTGTTGGAGTTTGACAAAGTACTGAATTAGGCAAGGCATACTTTGCCAGATCAAAGTGGCGAATTAGGGGGTTGACGGCAGGGCTCCTACTGTCCAACTGACTACTCCGCACTATGCAAAAAATTATGCCCGACGCTGTACACTTCTTCGCTATGAGAATCTGCCTCTTAGGGACTAAAGAGAAGAGAACTGGCAACTATCAGGGCATTGAAAACCCAAAGTGATGCAAATACACTTTGATGGCTGAACTCTCACTTTCACATACAATCCAATACAAATGCAATCCAATACAAATGCAATCCAATACAAATGCAATCCAATACCAAAATGAATAAGTCCCTTAGAGAGAAGATAGTCAGTTATGTCATTTGTATTAATACTAGGTCCTAAAGACTTGCCTTTTTTAAACAATTAGGTGGATGCCAATTCAATCAACAAATGTAGGAGCAATTTCTACAAAAAAAACAAAACAATGCAGGCCATGCAATTTACAAGAAAAGCAGCAGTCTATTCCTAATTATGCAAGACTGGTCATGCAAGGAAATTCATAGATTCTTAGAGTAAGAAGACTTTACAAACAAGGTGTGGGTTAGTGACAAATGGAATGGAAGGAAATATATTACACTAACAAGAAAAAGATTATAGCGGGTGTGAATGTTCCATATTGCTCTTTTAATTTATGATTAATTATGTGTTAACAATCATATACAGGAATTTGTAGCATATGTAGAAGAATGTAGGCATATCATTAGGATAATTTCAAAAGAATAATCAATTACTTTCAAAAGCCATTACTGAAAATAGGGTACTCTTTGTTGTCTCCAATATCTTGGCATTCATTAAGATAATAACATCAATATATATTTATGTACATGTAAGCATGTATGTCATTTTTATTATAAAGCTCCACTAGGTTACACAGTGCTGTACAATTAAACAATTGTACAAACATGGAAAAGTACTCAACATAGTACATTGTGATCCCTGCCCCGTACAGCTTACAATCTAAATGTACAAGTAATATTTCTGTATTTTTAAATTTATGTAATGGTAAAGGAGCATCATTGAGTCAAATATACTCTAGTAACTTAAGGATATTGATATTCAGATGATCTTAACATGTTCAGAATTTTACTTGAGTAAGAAACTCTATTTAAAGGGTATGAAAAGTTTGAATAAAACATTATTTATATCTGACATGTATACATATAGAAAGCCATCTGAAACATTACATTCTAAAAATGATTTAGGGATCAGTAGTACTTGTCTCTTGTTTAAACAGCCCTGCTCCCCCAGCCATTCTGTGTACAGGCTCTTCCTGTATAGTGTCAATAAGCCCCGCCTCCCAAGTGAAATCACTCACTATTCAGTGAGCATGTTCTTGTGTGGAAAACCTTTCCCTTCTCCTTATCTAAAAAGGAACACCTAACCCTGAGCATGTGCAGATAAGAGCTGTTCCACTGTCTCTGGGGTCAGCTGTAGAAAGAGAGAGTCAGGGAAAGGAGGGGGTGTGGCTACACACAGCAGGGAAATCATTCACAGGGACAAAGCAGTTACAGAGGGATATTGAGCTCTGCTGAATTAAGAGGTGAGTCAGGAGTTTAATAATCACTTTATTGCTTGACAATAGGTTAATGGAGCTTTCTTTATAGACAGGGTTTACATATCCTTTAATTACAAGATCAGCTTAATCTGAAAACAGAAGTAAAAAAACTTGTTCAATCTCAATGTTGTAGCACCATCTGAACTGCTATATTTTTGTGCTAAAGGGGAGTTCATCTAGAGTTATAATGTATCAGATAAAGCACATGTTAGAGACATATTCTGTTGAGCAAGCTTATAAGAATAGTTCTGTTCCCAAAGTAGTATTATCAAAGGGTGAAAGGAGGTACAGTGAGGAAAAGAAGCAGTAGTCATGCCATTTTTCTTACAGTTTTGGCTGGGTGTCCCTTTAGCTGATGGGATTATTAATAGCATTTAGGCCTGTTGAATAGACAGGTATATTAGAACCTAGGACAGTGATGGCTAACCTATCACATGCGTGTCAGAGGTGACACATTGAGGCACTTTTTCTGACACACATCATAGCGCTGTTCGTGCCAAGCTCTCAGTAGGAGAGTTGCCCCGCCTCCGGATGCTGATAGGTAGGGATTTTTCTTGAAGTGACACACCACACGAGTTATGCTCTTTTTTTTACGAATTTTGACACACCGTGCTCAAAAGGTTGGCCATCATTGGCCTAGGAAATACTTTCTTCTGCATTCATGAGAAACAGTAACAATGATACTGGACAAGCATAGGTTTAGTAAACACACTCCTTTCATAAACATAGTTACTCCATTAGCACAAGAGTCTTTTTTTGTGATGTCACATATGGTAGTTTGCATCCTTTTGTTGCTGCTCATTTTTGTATACGTTATTTATTTGTTTATCTCTCCCATGGACCATACCATTCCAGCATGTTCCCATTGTTTATAACATGATGCACTCTGCTTCAATTTTCTGCATTTTGCTAGTGATACTCTTTGGGGCATATCCCCTTATACTGAAATCAGAGATTAGACTGTGCCTCTTTCATATGAACCAGTTGTGGAAGGTTCTACTGTGCATACCTATAAGTCAGTGGTTGGTATTTGATATCGTGCTGGATAATGATTCATTCTCTGAACCTGAACAAGGAGCTGCTTGATATGTACTGGATTTTTACAAAGATCAAAGCTAAATCCTATTGAGCCTTTCAAATGTTTGCCTGGAGATCTGCCAGAACACTTTTCTCTGCAATTAACTCATCAGCTGTATTTCTATGACATCCCGCTCTACATTACTTAACTGCCTTACTTTAAAAAAAAGAAATCGTGAGCGGGCACGAAATAATCCTCTCTTTCTAATGAAATACAATATAAAATACATGGAAGTATTATTTTCCATTTAGCTTAAACAACCAGCAATCATACCAAATCACAACAAATAACTAATATAATGGAAATTTAATGTTGTCAGTTGCTGATTGACCATCATAAAATATATTTGCATCAAAGTGTATACAGATTATCTAGTCCCACACTACCCCACTGACCCCTGTTAATATCTATCCATAAGAATCCATTTCAGCACATGGTATTTCTGCATCTATTAGTCCATACTAAAATCGGCACCATCTGCACTTTCAGGATTCACTTGCAGTCTTTTGGCATTACTGTCTGTCAGCCAAATGTAGCAAGGATCTGCCTACTTACACAAACCATTTTTAGTCTGTCCTTGCCTGAGCAAGGAGTTTACTAGCATGAGCTTGTGAGAGCCGAAAGTTGTTTTTCACTCGCTAAAGGGCAAAATTTACTAAAATCGAAAATACCATTTTCGATATGCATAAATCAAAAATGGCATTTTCGATTTGGAAATCCGTATTTTGAAATTTGAATTTCTGTTGTGTATAGTAAATGTAACGAGCGGTGCTTCCATGCGTGCACCGCTCGTTACATCTGGCTGCTCAATGCCGGCAGCTGCTGGGGAGACTCATCTCTCCCCAGCGCTTCCTGGTTTGGCTTAGCCAATCAGGAGCCGCTGACGTCACTGATGACGTCAGCGGCGACAAATTCAATTGGTTGAGTGCTGCTATTTGAATTTGCCGCTGCTGACGTCATCCAGATTTATGCATATCGAAAATGGCATTTTTGATTTTAGTAAATGAAAAAATCGAATTTTGTAAAATCACAAAATTCGATTTTAGTAAATTTTGCCCTAAGAGCTTTATGTGATCCAGCACCACTGTAACACCTCAGTTTATTTCCATCAGTGAGGGGGTTAACCTGGTGGCTGCAACCTAGGAACTCCTTTGCTGCAAAGGTAATGCCCCATTGTGTTGGATAAATAAAAATAATTTCCCAGAAGCGCACCGCAATTATTTTATACCGTTAATAGGCCAAATCAGGTTGTTACATATGTCTATATGATAAGAGAGAGTAGGACTAAACCATAGAGATAAGCAGAGTAGAGAGGCCCAGAAGGATGTAAGAATTTTACGTGGTTTACAATATATACAGTTTTGTATGGCTTCTAGGAACCTTATAAAATGGCAAATAGCAATGGGACTGGATTATCACTGTCTGGGTGAATGCAATACTGGAGATAATGAATCTGGGAGACTTAATATTTCTGAAGATGTAGAGGAGTTATTCCTCCTACAAGTAGCTACAAATTTAGTCCAGGCTATTCTATACAATTTACCGACCCAAATAAATGAAATGAGTTTCTGGTTTAATGTTAAAAGTAAGTTTTGGGTATTTGCTAGAACAATGGTGTAGAAGTATTTAACCTGAAAGGCATGTATTTATATTGTAAGATCTATATGGCAGGGACCTCCGTGCTCTTGTTTCAATCACTGCCTGGAACTTGATATATTTTCATGATTTTATGCTGGTTTTGCTAGGTTAAGCACTTTCCCCATGTCTGTATTATAATTGTAGAGTTGTATTGTACAGCGCTATGTAAATTAGTGGCGCTTTATAAATAAATTACATACATACAAAACATTAGAGATAATTTTCATTACTGCCCTGGATGTTTCATAGTATTGAACATCTAACTGAACTCCTGAACATACTATACTGTGACCCCAATTCATAGCAACTGTGAGTAAATGTCTGATACAGAAGTTTAGAGGAAGGTGCATTCAATAGTAGCACTCACAGGCAAGTTGTATGAGTGCTTATTATCATATATGAAAAAGTAATAGTAGGAAAAAAGAAAGCAAATATACTGTTGACATCTTTCCCTGTATATCAGACTTTAATGACTGGCAGGTAGAGGTACCGACAAGATGATCCCACTGTAAGTGTAATTTTGCTTTTTCCTTATCAGTGTTCGCCTCACTAGCTCTCCTGTCAGCACTGATGGAATAAAGCCTGATAGTGTCAGTTACACTTTAGAGAGACCTATATCGACACTAATGCTACAGAAAAGGGCTGCATTTAGTCAGTAAAGGATAGTACCTATAAAGACTGGTGGCTTCTTCACTTGTTTATGTCGTGTTTTGGTCAAATTAATTTAATAGACAATTAAACATCCTGGCTTTGGTATCTAAAACACTGAATATTTCAGCCTCGGGTTTTACATAAGAACAAATAATATTTAGCATTACTTTGTTTCGCATTACTTTGTGTGCACGCGCACAGGTACTTTGACTATTGAGCATGTGATGGAGTCTGTCAATGAAGTGGATTCGAGTAGGTGTACTGCTCTGAATTCACCCATTTGACTTTGCCACATCAGAGTATCGAGTTGGGGGGGTTGATGGCAGGGCTTTGGTGTGGCGTAAGGCGACAATTCTTTCAAAAGTGACTGCGACTAAATGACATGACCTAGGGACAAGGTGACATAGAAATAGATGTATTATTCACTTATGTACAGTTACTGGGATATGGTTAGTAGGACCGTAATATTCTACTGCTATTCGACTGACTGTGCCACACGACACATCTGAAAGCAATCGCCGCTGTCCACTTGAAGTGAAGTTGCGATTATTTTAGGGAGGTGACTCAAATTTTAGCAAAGTGAATTCATCCTTCAGTCAATAAGGCCCCTAGTATGTCTGTAATCTACCTGGTTCATTGAAAAAACAGAGCAGAAAAGAACCTGCAAAGGGCATATATTAAACCAGCACACCTAAAATAATATTTATTAACATCATTTAAAAGGTGAATTTAGTAAAAAAGCACATTATTAATAGTTAATTAGCTACATTGATATAGTGTTTGCTTAATATCAAATGTAGCTACAATGTTACCCAAGGTTTGTTAGTGTTAGCACTTGCAATATTTTGCTTAGCTTAATGTGACACTAATTATCACACTATATAGATAGGAGGTTTTCTGGTGTGATTCTATTAGACAGTACTTGCAATATTCTGCTTAGCTTAATGTGCTGCTAGTGATCATTCTAACTATCCTATCCCTGGGTACTAACCAGCTAATCTGGGATTACCTCAATCAACCTGCGTGAGAGAGAAATGGTTAATATCAATCAAATAGTTAGCATATGCAGCAGACGCTTAGCTTAAATGCTACTGTAGATCAATCATAGTGTGGATCGTACAGATGGCGTATGGACAGATTACTTAGCTTAAATGCCACTAATGATCTAACTCTGTGCCTAAGCACTGAAAAGTGCTTCACTGAAAGTTGGTAAATATTGGGAGCATTTATATGTATGATTCTATTATATAGCACGTGCAATATAGGCTTAGTTTAATGTGCCACTAAAGATCATAATGATGCTAAGCCTATACTGCACGTGCTATCTAATAGAATCATATTAATAGGTGCTAGTGGGAGCCAATACTGGAGAGACATGGACAGCGAGACAGAGGGCGTCTCAGGGCTAGCCCAGTTCTGAGTGTAGGGGTGGCCTGTCAACTGCTTACTCAGTCAATGAAGGCCAAGTGTCACGGGTTGCGGGTAGAAGAATGGAGGTAGGCTGTTGTAGACTCCACAGAAAGCTTAACTCTAGCCGTACCCAGGGCGTGGAGTCTAAGACACTAGTG
>JAKJJM010083752.1:0-14888 GCA_021901965.1 Pipa carvalhoi
TTTCTTCTGTGTTTAGCAGTTATATCTCACACATTTCCTGGTGCAGGAGTTTTCAACTGCTGCCTAATAAATCAATCTGCTTCACATGAGACATCTAATGGGGGAAACGCTTCTCACTAAGGTATAGTACTGAATATTTAAAAATGTAATCTGACTATAGTTCTCCTTTAAAGAAGTACTAAAGGCTTGTTAAAACTAGGGGTGATTCTTAAGGGGGAGGGAGGAAAGAATTACTGGTAGGTGTTTTATTCTCCAGCACTGTCTGCATGATTTCTTTTGTTCTGTGTGTTTTGGTGAACTGCGCAATCGCAGTATCAGAATTCTACTACTTCACTTGTTCAATTCACCAAAACACATACAGGCACAGGCAGTGAAAAAGGATCACAGCGCTTGTAAAGAACAGAAGAAATCAGCTTGCTATTAACAGAAGGAAGCAGCGCTGGCGCCAGTATTTTGCTCTCCCACTTTAAAAATTACCCCTTGTATTAACAACCCTTTAGTAATCCTTTAAAACAATTTAAAAGACATCTGTGCAATTACTACAGCATTTTGTCAAGTGATTGTTTTCCCTCTCTTCACTGTAGCAAAAATCTTCTACTGCACTTGCTCTTTTTGGCAAAACTGAAGGAGAGAGCTGGAGCAGTGCTGGAACCAAACAATGCTATCCGAAAGTAGCAACCCGTCCTTATCACCCCTACAGTTGTCCTTTAAGGTTTAGGATTGTGACATCTCTATATAATTTGGGTGGTAAGTCACATCTGTTACACATGACCAAGTGTACCGAGACACTGGAAAATTGAGGTTCTGTTGCCTTAATAAATAAGTTAATTCTTACACAGTGCAGAAATAATCAGACCCTCTTTAGCCAGTAAAAATTGAGTTACTTGACTTACTATTTTGCTTGCATAAATAAAGTGTGAAACGACAGTACTTTATAGAAAAGAAAATTGAGTCCACAAAGTACTGTATGCAAAAGTTATTGAAAACCTGCCCTAAAAAATGTAATCATTGACACGAAATACAGTTTTCAAAAGAACTAAATAGGTTATGGCAAAAACAGTTGTGTATATGAGTAAATATTTGAATCAGACTGGATTGCATTTAGATTTGTTTTTTGGTGTGAATTTGGCTGGTTTAAGTAACTGTACTTTATGAGTAAATGTTAAATTAAGAGTATGTCTTTTACCTGATGCTTACACTCTGTTAACTGAAGACAAACACTAGCAACATCTTTCACATAGGTTGGGAACCTTTGCTGCCAATGGTCCATATTAGCTGATTTGTTGCTAAACTGCACCTTATCAAACAAGATTGTAACAGCACTTTCACTTAGTCTCTCAACATCTCCATATAGCACAGGGACTCGAAGAACTACAGCATCTTAAATGAAGCAAAAAACTTTGTTAACCAATTATAAAAAAAAAATAACACAATGACAATTTAACATTCATATTAACGGTAATATTTATTGGAACAGACCCTAGCTAGCATTTTTTTTGTTTTAAATCATCAATGTTTCCTGGCTATTAGAGTCTGTCAGCATGCCCCTTTTATGCGTATAATAATTGGTTGGTGAAGCATTTAGTATTTCACTTATCTCATATGGATATATCTCTTCTGTACCTCACCTCTGACTCTATGTTCTATTTCAGAAATATCCCAGAAGCCTGATGTTCCACAGTGAGTATGAGTGACCTAGACACATCTCAAACTGCAAACTCTTTCATATTACTGTAACATAATTAAGGAATGGAAAGCTAATGCTTACTTTTTTTTCTCTGCCATTCATAAATCTGTCAAACAATCTCTGCCATGTTGATTTTTAACCATACTCTTTCATACATGCATATCATTTTGTCTCCAAATCTCATTTCAAGCATCTGTATACAAGATAACGTTCAAACCCTCAAGTGGTACAGAACCTTAAAAGCGAGCTGAGATTTACTGTCAAGATAGTAATATTAAATCAGCAAACTGAAGCACACTAAAGAATTACTGTAATCTACCCCTTTTGGTATCCTTCATATGTGACATTTATAAGGATAAAAGGATAATTAAATGAAATGGCATACAGTCAAATCTGAAATTTAAGCCATCTGAAAACTGTACTTTCTAAGCCAATCTATACATAACAGACATTCATGTTAAACAACTGACATATATATCATATCCACTGCCACCTCTCTATCAAAGTTACTACTTACTGCATCATAAAAAGAGATTACATTTGTCTGTCTTTAGAAATGCAGGAGGACTATCACTAATTACGTATTTTGTACATAATCCCTTAATAGCATATCAAGGACGAAATTTATTAAGCCCGAAAAGACTCGATTCAAGTCTTTTCGGGCTTAATCTCGCGAGATTCTCGATTGCGCTTCTCCGCATTCGGGTCTTTCGCCCGAAAGTTTTGTAGCCATAGAACTTATGGCTACCTTTCAGGCGAAAGACCCGATTGCGGAGAAGCGAATGCAAGATCCCCGCTGGATGATCTCGCGAGATTAAGCCCGAAAAGACTCAAATCGATTCTTTTCAGGCTTAATAAATTTCACCCCAAATATCTTATCTACAATGGAAGCAAGACTTACAGGTCTGTAGTTACTTGGTGAAAACTGCTCCCTTTTTTAAACACATGTACCTCATTAGCTAAACAACAATCAATTGGTACACTTCCAACCATTTGGGAGCCTCTGAAAATGAATGGAAGGTTCAGAAGTAACTGGACTTAGCAAATTTAATTCTAGAGACCTGTTCACATTTATATTGTCTAACCTTTTTTAGCATTACTACAATTTCACCAGAAATTAATTTTCTTAATTACATGTTCACAAGTGGCAGCTTTATTTGCACTTCCGACCTACTTACTGGTAATGTGAATTTAAAACCCCCATGACAGCACAGATATTTGCTTTGTAAGCATTAAGAAGTGGATAATACTTCAGAGGAAAACAACATATTATAGAAAAGTACATTTTTGGAAAAAAAATTGCTTACACCAAAGAATTAAATGCTATTTGTCAGGGTTACTATTTGAAACTGAATATTTACAGCTAGATAAGGTTACCATTTGGGCATCACTTAACTTCTCTGTGCCTCACAATTGAGGCCTATGGATCTAAAGCACTTTACAAAACAACAGGACTGGATGAGGTCCAATTTACTGGTAGTTGCCATACAACATGACTACTATCAGTAAAGACAGAAACAGACAAAAATCAATAAAGTTTATCATTTCAACTTCAAAGATAACATTTTTACAAGTGCTGCATTTATTTATGACATGCTAATCCAAATGGAATGTTTTTATTTTTTGGTGGTACTGACCCTTTACCTACTAGAAACTATATTCTGCTTTAGTTTCTCTATTTTATCCAGAACACTTTTGATACAAAAATACGTAAATATTAATAGTAAATTGGTTAAAGACAATACCTTTATTATGTTGCAATACTACATTTTCTCCTTTCAGTTTTGTTTGGCCATAGAGGTTCAAGGGTTTTGGTATGGAATCTTCATGGTATGGTGGGCTTGTTCCATCAAAAACATAATCTGAACTGATGTAAATTAGAAATGCCCCGGCTTCAGCTTTAAAAATTAAAACAGTGGAAAAATATTAAAAAAAAACAAAAAAAAACTTAAATTAAGGATTAAGGGAGAGAAACATTTCAAATAACTTTTCCCCAAGCTTTTATATAAAAAAAAGCTTCTATTTGTAACAAAGCAGGTATCCCACCCCACATTCAGATGTCTCCTGTCTACTACTCTCTGTATTTGCCTCTGTCAATTGCTGGGTGATGCTGATGGCACACAAAGAAAATACAGCTTTGTACAAAAGCAAATTGATTTAAAGACATAATTAATAATGTAATGCAAGCATTTTGTCAATAGTAAGAAGACATGTCAAGCCCTCATTTTAGTGTCTGCTAAACAGACCTTGAAAGTAGAACAGTACACTGTATATTTAAGGAGATATTATCATTCCCTATTTTTAAATAACCTTATTACACTTCTTACACATATATACACATCACATCATTTGTTGTGATCAAATATAAAATTGGGAAAATGTGCTATTTACTGTAATAAGGGGTGATGGTTCCAGTCAGACCTGGGCATCATACAGCCAGCGGGCCATGAGATCCGGGGTGAGTGGCATCCACCCATGGGGCCACGGTGATGACAAGGCGGAAACGTGACAAGGTGGAAATGGCAATTCACCACAAGCACCCTGTCCCCCCCTGCACCCGGACTGTCCATTCACCACCAGCATACCCCCCCCCGGACAGTAAGGCCCTCGACAGCAGTTGATCATTGTAATGTGGCCCGTTTGGAAAAATAATTGTCCACCCCTGCTTTAAGTTATAATCAGACAGTCCTGATGTCACAACTAGCTAATTATAAGAGTTTAACTTACAAGAAGTTTCATACACTTCCTGTCTGTACTGTGTATGATAAGTTGATTAACTGTGCTGCCGTTTTTTTTTTTGTTTTTTTACACAAAATTGCATTTTAAAGTACAGTGCTCAGCATTTCTAATTAATCCTAAAAATGTTCAACAGATAGTGTTAACAAAACATGTTAAACGGACACCAAATCCTGTAAAAAAAAAAAAAAAAAAAACCTGCTATTTATTGGCCACTTAATTTTATGTACAACAAGTGTAAAAATGGCATTACTAATTTTGCAAAATGATGAGAGTGATAGAAGAAAAAACAAGCACTTTGAGCAGATGTTAACTGCTAATCCTAGCATTTAGCCATTACCTCTGCACAGTCAGGTACTTGTATGCAGCATTTGTGTTACTAAACAGCTTTTGTCTTGGAGCTGTTTTATGTTGATTTTCTCCAGTTTTTTAGTCTCACAGAGCTGCTTTGCAGTTAGTTTCTTGAAGATATTCAGTTTCACTTTCACTATTAATTAGATTCAGGAGGGAGGAGCATGCTCAATTAGTGAGCCTAGCCCTTGACTAAGGAAGGACGGGCTATAATTAGTTGACATACTCTTCTACAAATGCCTGTTTTTTCTTCAGGTACTATGACTAATCTGCAAAATCAGTAAACCTATATCTGTTGAACTTAACACTAGGTGGCCAATAAATAGAAAGCTCTTTATTTACAGTATTTAGTGTCCCTTTAAATGTTATACCCTTATCCTTACAATTATTCCATAAAGAAAAGGACTACTTTCAACAAAGACAAATCAATCTAAAGAATTACAATACAAAAGTAATATAATGGCTTTTGTTTTATTACCAGCTTGCTTTGCCAGATTCTCAGAAGCCCCCACGTTCAGCAATAAAGCAGAGTCCGGGTCGTTTTCCACTATATCTGGTCTTCTTTCTGCTGCACAGTGGATGATCACATGAGGCTTAAAAACAAATATAAGAAATAAGACTTAAATTAAATGAAGACATTGATATTGCTGTACAAAATAATAGCTCTCACACACACACCTATATATATTTTAATATGAATCAAAAGAGATGGATGAGTTTTAACAGAATATTTTGGTCAAATACAGAGACCTTTGTCAAAGAGGTAGATCACACTGCAACACTAGAATTTGCATGGAACTTAACTAATTTATAACCTTATAAACAGTTGTCTTTGATATAAGAATTAGTCATTAATAAACATCACCATACTTTCCTTTTAAAAGAAGCGGATGATTCATTTTCTCCTAAAGTCACTTCTCCTAACTGCCCCAGCATTCTACCAACTGCAACTGTATCTCCCCAGTGACCTTATACTTGACAGGGGATCATGTATATTTTCTGTCATGCAGTGACAAAAGAACAAGTTAACTAAGGCTTTCGTCTACAGTTGATTCTACATTGTGGCTAATTGCCTTACATTGGATCATGGAAATCTTAGGCACTTCATCTATACCAGAATATGGTAACACTGCAGCACATCAATTTTAGTGAAATGAATGAACATCAATTACTTCTGTCCACCACTAATAGTCACTTACTTTTGACATTATTGGAAGTATTTACAGTGAATACTCTCTCTAAATTATTTTAGACCGATGTGTCTCTCTAAGCATGATTAGACAGACCAATTGATATCTCTCTTGTGTGAGGGACTCTGCTTCTTAAAGTCATTTGTCCCTCTCTCATTCCACAACACTTTCCAACACTGCCCAATATCTCTTTTTATCAACCAAATTTCCTGAAAACCCATGCTTTCCCTAAGATTCACATTATTTCCCAATTCTGCTACAGCGCCTTTGTTACATCACTTCTTCACACATAAAATATCAGCTCTGTGCATGCAGACTGCTTACTTTTTCTTGTTTACTCCACCTTTCTGCCTTAATCCGTCAAGATGATATAAAATGGATCATGTAAAAGAAAATAGGCCGCCAACTTACTGACTTTTCTAGCAAAGAGGAAGTTATTTGTACTATGATATTGAAAGAACTGCTTTATGGATACGTAATTATAACACTGACTGTAAATTACCATATTAGCCTTCATTCCCTAAGGAAACAATATTTTATCCTATGAACATGGTTGTATACTGCTGCATTCCCCAATTATTTATGCTGCCTCTGCCTAATAAGTATGTTATGCACACAGCTGCTTAGCATCTAATGAGAAATAAAATATCAGCTTTACTGCTAAGGGAACAGTGCTTGAGAAAGACTATAGTAGGGAGGTGAAAGGGTAACTATATATCTGAAAAAAAAAATGCTCACAATAACCACAACAGACTTACTCAGTCATTTCCAGATTTCTCTCTATTTTAAGCAATAGCTATCAGCCTACCGATCTACCTAAGTAACTGTATTGTCAGGAAGTCATTTCATTATCCTGGAAATGGGAACATAATTACATAACAGTAAAAGCAAATGTGTTTCTTCAATTCAATGAGCTTTATCTTCCAAGACAGAAACATTTTTTGTAAAAAAAGAATACTGACAAGGACAAGAGCTTTACCGTAGTAGATAAAATTAGTTTACCTTAAAGTCAAGGATCACCTCTTTCACCGCTTCGGAATCTATCAAGTTAAGATGCTCAAACCTGGGGCGAGCACGGCTGTATCCACAGCCCAGCACGTGCCAGCCATTTTCCTTAAATTCTTTATATACGGCTCGACCAAGAAGACCAGTTGCACCAGTTATCAAAGCCCTTCTATTGGGAACCATGGTGTCCTCCTAAAACAAACATTTTTAGTATTTAATTTTTGTGAAATTCATTCACGGTATTATAATATAACAAATGTCCAACAGCAAAATCTGTTGCCAATGCAGTGTTTGTTAGACATATTACGCAAGAACAGTCATGCTGCAGTCGTACATAAGGGGCATCATACAATGTGGTCAACAGATGACCAAATAAACACACATTTGCAATCAATAGTCATTTCAAACCATAAAACTGCATAATTAAATCTGAATGGGACATTTGATTCCGAGATGCAATACTTAAACCCACAGACAAATTTGCCAATTTCAGTATATTAGTCTGTATGCAGGTGGAAAGGTTTACTGAGAAATGGACGACTTTGGCAGCCTAAAGCTAAGTCAATTTGTTTACCTGGGGAAGCATTTCAGCCAGTTGCCAGCCAGCCTGTGACTTTCAGCCCCCCTTTAAAAAGTGCTCCTCTTGAGAATTCTAAAACAATAACAATGAGGTTCTCCATTCAAAGAGGTTCACCTGTCTGGAAAACCTACATTTTTGCAAGCATTCACAGTTCTGAACGTGTATGCTTGGATGCTTTTTGCATGAAATAAATGAAGTGAGATTTGGATCCCACAAAAACATATTTTATGACTAAGATTTTTTTTTTTTTTTTTAAATGGTACTTTGGATAGTAATTTAAAAGACAATATTATTGTGCATTGTGTTTTTTTTTTTAAATGAAAAACATGCTGCTAGGTGTTCTCTAATAAATGTTTTATTTGGTTTGATATTGTTTACCCCTACAGCTAAATTACATACAAATACCCAAATGCCAAAAAGTCTCCAGCAGCAAGCCATATACCTGTCGGCTTTAATTTAAAATTGTTTCCAGAAGTTTAACCATGATAATTTCTTAAGGTATAAACAAGGGGCTCTGTAGTGCACAAATACATTTAACAGCCTGCAGCTATTCTGAATAAGATGTAAAACAATAACACACAGATTTCAGGATTTACTTAACATGCAGTCCCAGCTTATTGGTATTGCTGGTTTCTGTATATAATATAGGTGTTTTCATGCTTTAAAGGAAAAATTACCTTGAAATGAAATAAGTACCCCGTTTCCCTGAAAATAAGACACCCCCCGAAAATAAGACCTAGTGCAATCTTTTCCAAGCTTAGAAATAGAAGGCCTCCCTCTGAAAATAAGACCTAGCTGCAGTAAAGTATGAGAAAATATACTGTACTTGTACAGTGTTTCCCCAAAACATGGTACCAGTACCGTGTTTCCACAAAAATAAGACATCCCCTGAAAATAAGACCTAGCACACCTTTAGAAGCAAAAATTAATATAGGAACCTGTCTTATATTCAGGAAAACATGGTATGTTGCAGATAATCATAATTTGAGAAAATCTGCAGCTGAGATACATGTGTGCTTTGGTGTAGTTAACCTACCTTGCTTGAAAAACTGAAATTTAAAAGGGGCAATTAAAAAATTTACAACAAAAAATAAAGTGATTGCCATTTCATGAAATCAACTCCTAATGAATTCACTCAAATATTTTCCCAACTAGAGGAGCAGCAGTGTCAATTTCCTGCTAATATGAAAGCCACTTGCTGTTGGGGCACCTGAAAGAAGTGGTGCAATGTACCTGGTTAATTGTTAGCATGGCAGCATCCAGCTAACCAGGTGTTCTGCCTTCCTCTACAGCATTGTTTTCGGTGATAGGTCCTTTTTAAGCGATTTTATAATATATATGCATTATTTTACCCCCCCCCCCATCAAATTTCTTCAGTGCCTGTAAGTCATGGCTGGGTAGGGGATATGTAGTGGCATCGTTTGACAGGAAAAAAAAATTGGGGATGTCAAAATATCTGTAAGACAAATTTCATATAACGTTATATATAAAAAGCTGTTAAATTGCTGAGCAAATATTAGTTTTAAAGGTATGACAATGGCACTGCTCATACACCCATAGGCTGGGTTCACACGAGCGTATAATGCGCAGCGTATAAGCCCTGCGCATCATACACTTGTGTGAACCCATACATACGCCGCACTTCTCTGCCCCATAGCCTTCCTTGTTCCTGGCCGTACGCTGGCGAAAATGTGACAGCTGGCGTACGGCCGGCGCACGCCCAATACGCTCATCTGTACGGAACAAGGAAGTTCCATAGGGCAGAGCGGCGCAGCGTTTTATTCATTTCACACGAGCGTATGATGCGCTGTGCATCATACGCTCGAATGAACCCAGCCTCAAGGAAAAAATAGGACTGCACTCTGCGCTTGCAAAGCATATTAATCCATGTTTTGCACCTGCCTATGAATGTTGCAACCTATTTAAGAGAGAGGAGAGTGCTGCATAATCTTGATTTATTTGGACTGCTCAGACACCACTGTACTGCCAGTTCACTAAGTCACATAGCACATCTACTTTTCAGTACTCTGACATGCATTCTTGATTATTTGCTTTTAATTTACTTCACTAGCACTTCCCCATGTCTGCATTATAATAGTATTATTGGACTGTACGGTGCTGCATAACCCAGCGGTGCTATAAAAATAAAATCATAAAAATATACATACACACATACAGCTAATAAATTTGTTACAGGTACAGAATGGCAAGAAAGCAAACTGCAGCTAATTAAAAGGATACATACATTATTCATAGGGTTTAGAAATGTTCCAGCACTATGGCACTAATGTTCTTGTGCTCCTAAAACACACTCAAAATAATACAAATCATAAAATTAACTTAATGAACTATATCTAAAAAAAAATACTATGTAGGAATAATCCAATGGGATATGTTTCTCTATACCGAAATTAAGTGGTATATAGAGTTTAGCATTTCTGCCCCTTCTACATACAAGAAAATACAGCTGTAGGGCTGTGTACCAATGAGCTATGGTACATACTGTTGTAATTACTTTGCTTAATATGCAGCCATGCAATCCATACTTAAAGGAGTTTCTTATCAGCCCTGCAGCTTGGAGATTGTATATGTTAACATAGGGATAGGGATAACATTGCCAGATAATTCTTTCAAAAACAAACAGCTATAGAAGGCACAAGGTGCACTGCTAATGAGCAATTATTTTGGCAGAAAAACACATAGGTCTTTCTGCCTGCTGCTTCAGATTATATGACTACACACCTATTGTTACTGTGCAGATTAAATATTTAAAAAAGGATCTCAGAATGGTCTAGTCTTCTTATTTAAATATGATTATAAGTAGTTAAAGTGTAAACCTCAGGTACAGGCTGCATAAGAATTTTCACCTTCATCTGAATTGTTAACAAAATGATTATATAAAGGAAAGAATACACGTGAAAGATCATTTAATTTCCAGCAAGCCTGTTCTTAGCTAATCAACCCCATTTGGTACACTATCATGCTTACCTTTATGCAGTCTTGAGTCCTCATTTCACACTGAAATAGAGATCTCTGGCAGTACAGAGAACAGGCAGCTTAGGGCCGCCCCCCTCCATCCTCTGACCTGGTGTTGCCCTGTAAAGCCATGCTGATAGGCTCAGAGTAGCTTACACATATGCAGTCATTTTGAAACAAAGAACACAGCCAGCTGCAAATTAAGCCTTCTGCCTATTACAAATGGCTGCTTTACCTAAGCACAGGGATACATTGGAAACTTTAAACTATAGATACCATTACATTTCCTTAATCTAAGTTGTAGAATAGATTAGAACAGGGGTCTCCAAACTTTTTACACAGGGGTCAGTTCACTGTCCCTCAGACCGTTGGAGGGCCGGACTATAAAAAAAACTATGAAAATCCCTATGCACACCATAATTGCGACAGGGGCCAGGTAAATGGCCTCAGGGGGCCGGATGTGGCCCGCGGGCCGTAGTTTGGGGACCCCGGATTAGAAGGAAGCCTATTTAAAAAAAAAAAAAAAGACAATGCTTAATCCCTTACTTAGCAGGGTTATTTGACATAGCATATTTTTGGAAATATGACATACTTTTATTAGTTTTTAAAAGGTAACAAAAGTCCTGCATTTTATGGTACAGTAGTAAGCTTCACCATGCATTTCTCTGTCACAGAATACAAATATCAGCACAGAGAGGCAGTTCCAGCACAACTTCTGAATGACATCAGCAGCTCAGCTCTACAATTGGTCAAATAAGGAGAAGAAATCCCACTCCTACTAACAGGGATCAGAGCTGCAGATTTTATTATGGGAGTTTCACCAGCATTAATCCCTGTTCTGCTCATGTCTACATTTATCAGCCCGAACACAAACTTTGTACCTGTTTTTTTCCCATCAATGCATGAAGGATTAAAGTTTTTGATACAGCACCACACTGAACGAAGAGTAGAAATACAAGTAAAGAAGGCATTTAAAGGGAGATTCAATGCTTGTTGATCTAGGGTAGATTCTGAATGGGAGGGTTAAAGGATAAGTAAACCCTGGTTATAAAGAGAGCTCTATTTACCTATTATCAAGCCAAATGGCGATTAAGAAACTCCTGACTCACCTCTTCTTTATGCAGAGCTCAATATCCCCCTGTAACTACACCCTCCTCCTGCAGCACTTCCTTGTATGGGAGGAGCCACGCCCCCTCCTCTCCTTGGCTTCTCTCTCCACAGCAGACCGCACAGGCGGTCGGACAGTTCTTATCTGTGCATGCTCAAATGTTAGAAATAGGCTTTTTACATAAGGAGAGGGGAGGGGGGATTCAGCAGTCTATGTAGTGAGTAATGTCACTCGGAGGGGCAGGGCTTACCGGCAACGAAGAGACTGTACACGGAATGGGAGGGGGAGCATGGCTGTCAAAACAAGAGGCAAGTACTACTGACCCCTAAATCGTTTTTACATTTTAATGTTTAAGTTGGCTTTCTATATGTACACATGTCAGAAATAATGCTTTATCCAAACCTTACATACCCTTTAAATAGTTACTGATTCCTCCAGCACTGTCTCCTGCTTTTAAAACACTGGTTTTCTTTTCTTAGCTGTGTGGCACTGTGATCCTCTTCACTTCTTGTTTCCTTTTGAAGCTCACTGAGTCAAGCAAGTACAAAATTATGAAGTAATACTGCTTCTGCGCTTGCTCTACTCAGATTTTAAAGAGGAATCAGGAAGTGAAAAGGATTGCAGCTCTGCATGGAAAAGAAATGAAGACTGGTGTTCTGACAAGCAGGAGGCAGCGATGGAGGAAAGAAAGTGATCAGTAAGTATTTAATCCTTCAGTATCATCCACAATCCAGCAAGCCTTCAGTGCCCCTTTAAGAAGAAAATAAAGATGGCCATACACAGTATGCATGCACAGGTACTTCTACTATTGACTAAGCGGAGGATTGAACTGCTCCGACTTCACCTGTTTGACTTCGCCATTTCAAAGTGGAGAATTGGGCGGTTGATAGCAGTGCTCCAAAGTGACATAGAAATAGATACAATATTCACAGAATAGTTAGCGGGATATGGTGAGGCTGATGTCACTGCCCTTCACTTGTCGAATTTGTCTCACTCAGCATGATTTTTCATCCTACTTCTATGCACCTGACTATGCATATCCAATAAGAGAAAGAAAAGAAAAACTCAAATATTATTTTTAACATCCTTGAAGGATCAGTAACACCAGAAAAAGTTGTTTTTTTTGGATTGTCATGTAATTTATTATATGAAGTACAGTAAAAATGTCATCTTTGACTGTTAATTCCTTATGTATATTGATTTATGTTGCTTCTCTCTGCTGGTAGCAGTTTTCCAGGGCACTTCACCAATACGTATTACCTAAAGTTCCACAAACATAAGGACTTGGAGGGGTTTGTGTACATGACAAATAAAAGATGGCTTGCAACCACAGGTAAGAAAAACAAACTCAAGCACTAATACAAGAAATACAAATTAGGAATTCAACTAAAAATATAATATTTTTACCATTACTGTAAAGCAATTGCTGACATGCCAATATAAATTGAATGTCTTATTTTTGAAGTTACTGTTCTTTTAAAGGTAAAATTCATCATAAAGTAAGGACTAGCAACTTTTAGGCTAAGGTCAAACTTGGGGTTTTGTTACCGTTTTATTCCATGCAGTTAAAACGGCAACAAAACTCCAGTAAACTATGAGCAAAACGATGCACATGGAAGTCTAAGGGCATCCATTTGACACAGAGTTGAGCATTATCGGCATATAGTCTACATACAGCCAGAGTTTTCTCTTCTTAACAGCGCACAGTCACTCATAGTTTTTTAGGTTGCCAAAGACCAGGCAGATAACTGCGTTTTGATTCAGTTTTAACCACATTGTAGCTAAACCACAGCAAGATGTCATGTGTGTACTTGCAGCCAGTCAGAGGTTCTCTTTCATTACCTCCCCTATACCAGCAAATTCTAACTTCTCGTCAGTTTCTATGGGTTACTAGATCTCAGTAAACAACTGCCCCTGTCCATGCATTCTCCTATTAGTGTTTGAGAGTTGGGTGGCATATGAACTGCAATAAGAAGAATAGTCACAAATAAATCAGTGATTGTAAAAGGATGTTGGATCTGCTCTAATACTAACACATAGAGCAATACATAATTGAATTCACTACAGTTATTTATTAACTAATTAGTAACTAATAACTATTTGTATCCTGCACTTTCTGCATGGCAAAGCATCCTCACTATGTATCAATTAAGTTTCACTCTGCAGATTTTTCTCATCCAGTCATTTGCAGGATTTGGGCATAATGAAACAAACCAACGGGCAAGACAGCAATCTACAGCCAAAAAACCATACAAAGCCTATCCTCCGAATCATACCTACAAAAATTAATGAATGAGATCACGTTATACAGGGGCAGCTAGATTAACAGGTTGCGCAGAGTAGAGTGCGCTGCATCACATACTGCAACTGCCCAGTCTCTCACCTGCACTACTTCAGTCCAGCCTGGTAAGAAGCGGATCTTCAGTTCTTTATTCCTCCCTTCCATCTCAGCTGCGCGCAGTTCCTATTCCAGCTACTGACCCAATAGCGTGATCGGTGACATCCTATACCACGTGACTGCTCAAAACTAGTGACAGGAAGTTATGACTGGAAGTGAAGTGTTTGTGAGGGCGGAAGGGGTTCGTAGAGTCTTTAGTGATAGCCTTCTGTAAGCGAACAAATGATTTTAACCCAGTGCGATTGGTTAGGAATGAGGCTGACGAGCAGCAGATGGAGAAAGGCAATAGACGTTACGGGCGCTGTGTGTTGCTATAAAGAAGCTTTTTTGTTCGGTTGGTGCTAATTGTCAGCACAGTGGGTGATATAGAAATGTGCAAAGCAGGAAACTTTACTGAGTCCGAATGGAATATAATCATTTAAAAAGAAATATTTGGAACAGTAACCCATTAACTAATGCTACATGGCCACTAGCCATAGGGTAATTTAGTGGTGCTGTTTAGTATCTTAAAGGAGAACTATAGTCATTACATCTTTACATATGAATGAGAAGCCATTCATCCCAGTAGATGTTTCATCTGAAGCTGGATAATTAATTACAGAGCACTGATAAGCTCCCGTACTAGGCAGACATTTTTGCCTATGGGGCTGTCCATAAAGGATGTCACGTTTTCTTTGTGTTTTTTTGACCCGTTACAAAGTGTCAAAACTTTTTCAACCCCCCCTAAAATAAGTATGTCACAAAATCTGACCTCCCCAAAATTACCAAGATAGAACTGATAGAACTTAATGAAAGAACTCCAAATACTGCTTTACATTACATTATAAAGCTGGATTCTCAATCTACTGTCCAATTCT
>JAKJJM010083756.1:0-17243 GCA_021901965.1 Pipa carvalhoi
ATCTTCCATGAAGAACTTATTTCTTGTTACATTTTAAATAATGCTACTTGTACCTTATTATTGGGTCTTCCTTGGTTACGGCGACATTCGCCCACTATTGACTGGTCGACTGGAGAATTGTCTCAGTGGGGTCAATTTTGCCATTTTACCTGTATCCGTCCCTTTCCTAGATCTGCTACACTGTTACTGGGGGCGTCTGTCCCAGATCTTCAATTCCTGGTATCCTACCGATCCTTTGCTGATGTCTTCTCTAAGGAGAGTGCTGAGAAATTGCCTCCTCACAGACCGTATGACTGTACAATTGACTTGCTACCTGGTACCCTTCCTCCTCGTGGCAGAGTTTATCCTCTCTCATTACCTGAGACTAATGCTATGGCACAATACATAAAGGAGAATCTGCAAAAAGGGTTAATCAGAAAATCCTCCTCCCTCCTCCTCTTCGTAAAGAAAAAAGATGGCTCTTTACGACCCTGCATAGACTATCGGGGTCTCAATAAGATCACAAAGAAGAACAGTTATCCCTTACCTCTAATTTCGGAACTGTTTGATCGTATCAAAGGAGCAGTAATATTTACTAAATTAGATCTCCGTGGTGCCTATAATCTTATCAGGATCCGTGAGGGTGATGAGTGGAAAACTGTTTTCAACACTAGAGATGGGCATTATGAGTACCTTGTAATGCCATTCGGTTTGTGCAATGCTCCTGCTGTTTTCCAGCATTTTGTCAATGAAATTTTTGGGGATCTCCTCTACACCTCTGTCTTGGTTTATTTAGATGATATATTAATTTTTTCTAAAGATTTGTGATCCCATCGGAAACATGTCAAACAGGTTTTACAACGTCTCCGTGAGAATTCTCTCTACACGAAGCTCGAAAAGTGCTCCTTTGAACAATCTGAATGACCCTTTTTGGGGTACATCATCTCAGCTCAGGGGCTCAGGATGGATCCTGAGAAAGTCTCTGCAGTACTCCAATGGCCTTGTCCTGCTGGGATAAAGGCACTGCAGCGCTTTTTAGGATTTGCTAACTATTATCGGCAGTTTATTAAAGACTATTACCTAGTAGTTGCTCCTTTGACGTCTTTAAGCCGGAAAGACGCCAATTCCAAGGATTGGTCTGAAGAGACCATTAAAGCTTATGAATTTTTAAAATCTTCTTTTTCCTCTGCCCCTATCCTCCGTCATTCGGATGTGCACAAGGAATTCTTTTTAAAAGTGGACGCTTCCTCTGAGGGAGTAGGCACGGTACTTTCCCAGACCTCCTCTAAGGAAAAATTTCACCCATGTGGGTTCTTTTCTAAAAAGTTCTCTCAAGCTGAGAAGAACTACACCATCGGTGTCCGCAAGCTTCTGGCGGTAAAAATGGCACTTGAGAACTGGCGCTATCTTTTGGAGGGAGCATTGTTTCCTATTACTATTTTTACAGATCACAAGAATTTACAGTACCTTCAGTCAGCCCATTGCCTTAATCCTCGACAAGCTAGGTGGTCGCTGTTTTTTGCCCACTTTAATTTCATTCTCACCTATCGCCCAGGAGAGAAGAACCGTGGAGCGGATGCCTTATCCCGTTCTTTTGTGGTACAGGACAATCTCCAGGACGAACCTGCATTTGTGTTGGATCCACAGTGTATAGTTGCCCCTGTAAGCTTTAATCGCCAACAGGTTCCAGTGGGTAAGACTTTTGTACCTAACTCTAAACGGAGATCCATACTACATTCGGCTCATAGTTCTCATTTAGCCGGGCATCCGGGAATTAATCGAACTATGGAATTGGTTTCTCGTCACTATTGGTGGCCGCAGTGGAAGAAATCAGTTAGAGATTTTGTTAATTCTTGTACCCTCTGTGCTCAAGTTAAAGTTCCATGGAAAAGTCCAGCAGGAGTTCTTCAACCTCTTCCCCCTGCTGTACGACCCTGGACTGAGATCAGTATGGACTTTATTACAGACTTACCCCACTCTGAAGGATGTTCCGTTATCTGGGTAGTAGTAGACCGATTTTCCAAGATGGCGCATTTTATACCTTTGAAAGGTCTTCCTGCTGCACCTAGCTTGCCCAAGTATTTTTTAAGGAAATTTTTCGAATTCATGGCTTCCGTGGTCGTATTATTTCAGACTGTGGAGTCCAATTTGTTTTGAAATTTTGGCGAGCATTATGTGGACTTTTTGGTATGTCTTTAGATTTTTCTTCTGCCTACCACCCACAGATTAATGGTCAAACTGAACAGATCAATCAATCACTGGAACAATTCTTAAGGATGTTTATTTCTGCACATCATGATAACTGGGTGGAGTTACTACCATGGGCTGAGTTCACTCATAACAATTTAGGGGGTCATTCCAGTAGCTCCGAATTTTCTGTCCCAAATTCACTTATAGCAAACTCCCATTATAAAGTCGCGACTGCGACTAAAATATTGTCGCGGTCGTGATTTTATAATGGTAGAATTGTCGCGGTCGCGACTTTATAATGGGAGTTTGCTATAAGTGAATTCGGGACTGAAAATTCTGAGCTACCAGAATGACCCCCTTAGTCTCTGAGTCCATGGGAAGGTCTCCATTCTCAGTTGGTTATGGTCTGAACCCAGAAATGCCTCTTCCTCTTAAGAGTACATCTTCAGTACCTGCAGTTATACTCTTATGCAGGACCTTTCTTCTATATGGTCTGAGGTTCGTTCTAAACTCTCCAAGACTGCTCTCAGAACCAAACATTGGGCGGACAGGCGGAGGCGCTTGGGTCCTACTTTTGTTCCTGGAGAGAGGGTATGGCTATCTACCAAAAACATTCGTTTGAGGGTACCTTCCCTTAAGTTCGCCCCACGATTTATCGGTCCTTTTCGGATTCTATGGAAACTTAATGCGGTGACCTACAAATTGAAACTACCTCCTTCTCTACGTATTTCTAACTCCTTTCATGTCTCTCTACTAAAACCAGTTATTATGAATCGTTTCACTAAAAGAATGCCTGTCTTACCCACTGTGTCTTCAGCATCAACTGAAGTTTTTGAGATTCAGAACATCTTAGATTCTAAGATTTCTAGAGGGTGGTTGTTCTATTTAGTGAATTGGAAGAATTATGGTCCTGAAGAATGTTCCTGGGTTCCTGCTCAAGATGTCCAGGCTCCTCGATTGTTGGCTAACTTTCACTCAAAGGTTCCTAATAAACCCAAAACAGTACCTGGGAGGCGGGGCCCTAGATGAGGGGGTAATGTTACATACCTTAACCGCGCTCCAGCGGTGCCTCCTCCTGCCGCCGCGCGGAGACAGTGCGGGAGATCAGCAGCCTCTCTTGAGTGACGGCGTCGTTGCTACTTGCTAGGCAATGACATCTCACACAACGTCCCTCCCCCGTGTTCACCGGGAGGTTTAAATACCACCTTTGTACAGGCACTTGCTGTACCCCCCAAGAGTTAAGGATTCCATGGGACATTCCTGTTTTTGGGTCTTGTCCTACTCTCCTGTGTCACTTTCCCCAAGTCCCAGCTCCCCATCTTTCCCCTCAGCCTGGTATCTAATAATGGGTTTCCCATCAGTGCTCACCCAAACACAGTGAAGTAGGAGGGGTATGCATGATGCCACTAATGATATCACTAGTGCTTAGCCAATCAAATATCAGTGGGCAGATGCTGTGATGTCACTGTCAGGGAGGAACGGTGCTGTCCCCCCCGTCCCCACAGCTGGAAAGACATGTTACACTGACAAACTCTGCTAAACTTTTCAAATCTGCATTCAATTTCTAGTACTTTACTAAATTCTTGAATTATTTCTTTATAAAGATGCAGATATACCAATACCTATTTAAAATCTATACCCCTTCTAAGACACTCCTAAGCATGTTTCTTAATTTTCAGATCCATTACTTTTTATATTACTTACAAGCCACTAGCTTGTTCAGATCCCCATGTAAAGTTGATGCATTTTAATGTGAACTTGCTAGCTCAGCACAATTTTCATTTATCAATAAACAATGAGAGAATCTTTTGGCGCTATATCAGACAAGGGATAAAGACATGAAACACAGATGAATTTGTGAGTTAATACTTTGTGATAGGATTAGCTCAGCAACACTCTAACACAATGAGCTGTGTCCTATGTTGGATTGATCTGATTGGGGTCCACTGGCAGGACCCCCTTTTCGGCTTACGTTGCAAAGCCAGCTCTGGAGGAGGAGCTGCTTGTCGAGTGGGCATGCCAGATGGGCACACCTGGGTTTGGGGCCCACCATATATTTTCCCAGTATACTGGCAGGCCAGTCCAACAATAGCTGTCTCAAAATATAAAATCAGCTATGATTTTGTTACAGTTTGCATCAATTTGCTTTTAGTGTAACAATATCAGTTGTGCATATTCACTGTTTGGTGTATTGGCTTTGTGATGGAGTGAATTGTAGTAATTTATCACATAGCACTTTCAAAAGTTGTCAGGGAATTGTAGCGGTGGCATTTGTCATAAACAGATTACTAAAGCTATGTGATGTCATCTTCACATGGATTTGTTGAAGGAGACAATGCCACCATAACTATCTATTTCTATATTAATGACAAAATACTGGCATGAATTACTATAAGAAAGGTCAGTGTCACCATTTTGTTGCATTTTGGTCACCAGAAAATGTATAAATTGTAACAATTGTCTTTACATTCATTTCATTTGCATACAGTTCCTTGCTTGGGATGGCAGTTGGTTGCCACATTTTCTAAGCCTCTTGAATGGAAGGTCACCAGAATAGTAACAGGAATCCTACTGTAAGCCCCCAATTTGCCATTTTAATTTGACAAAATCAAATTCACATGTTTAAGCCAGTACACAATGGCAAATTATCATTATGATACAAGATGAACACCAGGCAAATGGACTGCCCATAGAGAAAATGTGAAATTGACAGGTCTCACAAGTTGTTGTGCCAATTTTTTCTTTTGCAACCACCAAACACTGCTTCATCCTCTATGTATAGCACTCATGCATGTGCACAAAGTAAGGAAGCAGTCTAAAGGGAGAAGCATGCCCACAATTACATGTTCTGTGGAGGTCACCCTATACCACTGGCGGTTATGCTTCTACCTCAGACTAATCTCTTTTTTCCCTGAAGCTCCAGTGCCCTGCGGGCCACAGATGACTGCCTTAGGGGGTTCATGGCGAGTAGATGTGAAGTGGTGTGTAAATGTACATATGGTGTCACCAACTGTGAGAGAATTCACACCATTACACAAAAAATAACCACCTTTACTTCATATGCGAATATGGCAAAGTATCTAACTGTTGCACAGTCACACATCTGTGGGACAATTTGCACTTTGATAAATATGCGCCATAGAGAGAATTCCTGCTTAGGAGGGCACAGAATAGGCAGAATCTGAAAGAATTTTGAAATCGGGATGTGGGACCTCCAGCACATCTCTTCCTCACTAAATCAGAGTGAAGAGAGAAAACAAATGAAACTGGAATATATTCTATATTAGAATTCTCAGTAGAGGACAAAAGGCAGTTTAATCCCAAACTGTATGGGAAGTTGTGTCCGCTTTCATCAAAGGTTTACAGACCAGTATTTACAAACCTTTTGTGGATATTTAACTTGGCTGCAGTTGCAGGACACTCTTTACTCTCCTTCCAAATTCCCTTAGATGCCTACTATGTGTTTATAGTAACAGAATGTTGGGGTCTTGTCGCTATAGAGCACAAAATAATATTTACAGTAGTTTAGAGACAATATAATGCTCCCAGAAGTACACTGGAGCTTAGTAAATAGTGAAAGCAATTTCTTTTTCTGTTCTGTAGATTGTTAATGCAAGAAAGTAATTTGAAATTGTGTTATGTGATTTGGAAAGCAAATCTACAGAAAATCATATATACATAATATATAATATACATAAGATATATATGAGAATCATTGCACCTTTGGAATGTTACTAGACCAGTATATATTATCTTGGTTTATTTTGTTTGTATAGACAGGAACTTTAAACATATAATTCCCCCTTACTTAAATATTGCGTCAGTTGCCCACCATATAATTTGTATTGTTCCTTTATTTTCCTTTGTTCTGTATATGAAAAGCTCCATGCAGCAACTTGCATTACCCTGGTGCAGTTCTACAGCTAGGAGGACATTTGTATATTTTTTCATTATTGCCCCATTTTAGTTTTGTAAGTACCTGAGCTATGTACTACATACTACTGTATATTACCACACACAGTATGAAAATGTGTATGTATGATCCATGTAACTCTTTAACCCATTTAGTGCACATCTGTCACTGTGCAAATACACTTGGCTCCTGTTCTGATTGCTGGGAATAGCTACTGTGCTAAACTGATCTTTTTTCCTGCTATTTATGTAGGATAATTAGTGTTTTGCTCCATGGGGAGTTTCTGAGTTGCCTGATAATGATTTCTCATTTTTTAATAAGGCTGTGTGCTGTGTACTGTTACTTGAGTGATGAAAATAAACACTTGAGGATCTCCCTCTGGCTTTCGATTCCCCATGAGTCAGTGTTTTGCATGCATTTGACACATAATTGTTAAAGGGACCCCACTAATGCTAGCATACTCTTCTTAACCTGTTACTAAACAAATTAGCATAATGTCCAGTTCAGTTTTATAGACTGCTTTTTATATCAGTCACATTTAAATACAATCCAAATACCAAAATACCAAAAATTAGAATAGCATAAGCATGCAAACTGGCTTTTTCTACCTGTTTAATGAAGCCATGTGCAATATATGTCTCGTTGAGCAGATTATATATATGCAAAGTGCTTGGAAGTTGGGTACTTCTGTATTGTATTTTTGTTTGTGTTGCAGGGCTTATTTAATGATCTGTGTACCAGAAGGGAACAAAAGATGCCTCAATAGAATGCCCTCATGTTAAGCTAAATACAGTCATCCTACAGGCCTGACTGCTTATTATTGCTGAATGATAGCTTCTAGCACATTGTAACAGTAGCCTGTACCATAGTTGTAATAACATCTGCAAAACTATAGTAATAAAAGGCTGTTTTTTTACAAGCAACTCTATAAACCGGACAGTAGCCCTGCTACTTGTACTCACTAGTTCCTATCATATGTATCCCAGAATAAGGGAAGAAAGGGGGACACAATCAGCCAATCTTATAATGACCTATTTGAATACCCAAACTGAAACTTTATTTTCTGGAGCAGTAGACAGTGTGGAGTGTCACAGAATGTAATAAGTTATATATTTAGGGCAAAATTTATAAAAATCGGGAAAAAAAATCGATAGATTTTTTCGATTTACGCAAAATCGAAAAAAAATCGCAGCCAATTTTTCTCGATTTTGCACAGATCACGGCCGATTTTTACCAATTTTGCAAAAATCTAAAAAGTCGCGGCCAATTTTTTTCTATATAGTGATATCGCAGCCGATTTTTTTCGATTTTGCACAAATTGCGGCAGTTTTTTTTTCCCGATATTGCGGCTGCGAAATCAAAAAATCAGCCACAATATCGAAAAAATCGGCTGCGATTTTTTCCGATTTTAATAAATTTCACCCTTAGCATTATATCCGGCAGTCCTGCTGAGACCTGTGGTACAGCAGGACCGTCAGGGAAATTGTGTATATTTATATAACAGCCAGGCCAGCCTTTACTACCTTGGATATCCCTGATTTTGTTTCTGCACCCTGCAAACTGACAGTAAACTGACAAATTGTCAGTTTCAATAGGATAGCGACCCCCAGTGCACTGAACATAAATCCTAGGGCAGTGATGGCCAACCTTATGAGCTTGGTGTGTCAAAATTTGTAAAAAAAAAACAGAGCATAACTCGAGTGGTGTGTCACTTCGATATAGGCGGGGCAAATCTCCTGCTGAGAGCGTGGAACGAAAGGTGTCATGACACGTGTCATCAAAAATGCCTCGGTGTGTCACCTTTGACACGCGTGTCATAGGTTAGCCATCACTGTCCTAGGGCCTATATACTGGGTTATAGTGTCTTAAAGTGTCAGTAAGACATTAGCACAAGGGCAAGTCTAAAACAGCATCCAATAACTGTTTATTTTACATTGGAATTATCTATGAAATTTTATTCATCTCCCTCTTTTTCTCTCTCAATGTTTTTCCCAGAAAACCAATGCGCAAAGAAGAGAATGGAACTAGCAGGGCTGATTATGCAATGTCCCTGGAGACTGCCTAGACCTAGGATGCCATTTACATGGTCTTAGTCATCCTTGCACACCCTCCAAGCTTCAGGAGGCACCAGAATTATTTGTCTCTTTTTACTTTTGCCTTTTGGTGGATAAGTACTCACAGGTAGCAGTGAGAAAACGACTTCATTTGGAGTCTCGAGCACCAGATTTATATAGAGGGTGGCAAGTGTGATGCGTAAAGTGGCACTGATCGTCACACAAAATGCACATCTTCCAGTCACAGCATCCAGGGGAGGGACAAACACATCAAGGCATATTCACTGCATGTATCTGCTGAAAGCCCGAGTACTCCCCTTTCTCACAGACTGTGCACAAAAACCTGGATGGCTGTATAATATGAAGAGAGATGTGTAGCCATATGGCTTCCAATGGAGAATGTAGAAGACATCACCTGCATGTGCAGTGTTACCCTTTCTATGGTGGAATCATTGCATTAATGACAATGGAGAAATTATGGGTATCATTTCTAAACACCCCAAAATGAATGCATGCACTTAATAATGTAACCCAGGACACACAGCTGAGGTATCACTACTATGCAATACCCAATGGCTGATGATGTTTGGAGTAAAGAGGAAATGTATTTTTGAAGATTTGTAATTGTATGTTGCATTAACCCATTAGTTGCCAGTTTGGATCAAATTCCTTTATTAAGCAATCTTTCATGGCAGCTGATGGGTTAAAGATATAGATGAGATCTCACGGTGCTTTGAACAGTCATCCTTGGTTGAATCTCTGTATTCCCTTTGTATTATTTATTATTCTAACCAAAAAATGTTATTTTTATTGTGTTGCCCCACACAGGGCACTGTATTCCCTATTCCATTCTGCATGTTTTTTTGTACTTTTGTCCATGTCAATATATGTATTTCTGTGCTTAAAACAAGTTACAGAATGGCAGCTAATCACTGTGCTAAATAGTACTGCCTTCTGGGTAATTAAACTTGCACAACTTTAAAATTTGACTAAAATGTATGTAAATTTAGTTTAGTCCTCTAAATATTATAGGCTACACTAGCTACTTTGTAGCTGAGATAATTGTAATTCAGGTCATTTATAGCTTATGGGGCAAAATAAAGTATCCTGTGTAACTTATCCAATAGGAAACAATGGGTGCTATTTTTGCAGCTCAGCTACAAAATAATTTATAGCTACTTTCTTACAAAAGCCCCTCTTTTACCTACTTTCTTTTCAGCTGATCTATGTACAATATGAAGTTAACAACTTGATCCACTGATTTGAGAATTATGAACAATCAGAATGAATCAGAAGTCCAGCAACTCTGTAAAGGTTATACACTTGCAAGTTTCTAATTGGCTTCTTGAAATTCTCAACCCTTTATTCCAAACTGAGCTACTAAAGAGGAAGTGGGAGAGAAAGAGAAGGAGCTTATAGAAAACTGGCTGTAGAAATTAAATAAACATTATATTGGTAAATGATAGACTGGGAAACAACTTCTGGCTGAACTATTCCTTTAAAATAGGTATGGCCTAGATATTAAGCAGTCCTGTGTGTTGAAAGGGTGGTTTGATTGAAGTCCTCATCCAACCTAGATGCAACTAAGATTGCAGTCCATTTGCTCAAATCCCCAAATTGCAAGTTTTGACAATGCTCCTCTAAAAATTTGAGAGCTTTGGGTGTCTAGTTAGGATAGAAGAAAAAGAGTTTAGCAATGTTCATTGATGAACCTAACTGTTTGTGAAAGGATTAGCCTCTTTCCAATCTTTTTTTTACATTCAATAATTTTATACATTCATCTGAAAAGGGTTGCTACTGCTTTTATACGAAACTCAAGGTAATATCCACAATTATTTTTTTAGCAGAATTGAACATACAGCCTGCCCATTTTTAATGAAGTATTTTGCAACCTTCATATGGCCTTTAAAAATTCATTCCATATCCTTGGCAAGAAAAACTGCTACTCCTAACTGCAAGGTAATTAATAAACCATTTATATGTTATATCCACCTTCCAGATTCATTGAATATGGCTGAAATTTCTTCATTTATAATTCTGAAACCTTTGGTTGTTTACAAATGAAATCCTATATTACAAATAATATGCATTCAAACAGAAAAAATAATAACATTAATGCAAACAGCCAATTAATTGTTGGTATAGTCCAGAGATCCCAGATCCTCAAGCCTGGAGTTTTATATTATTAACATAAAATCATGTTAGCCTTTACTTTTCCTTAAAGAGTGAAACACATGAAAATGACGATTTGACTTATCCCCAATAAAACTGCAAAAGGAGGAGTTGTTATAGGGGAAGTTTTAACCAAAGAACTCTTTATCACACATTTTCTTTTATTGTAACATTTCTTAGCAAATAAATTTTCCTGGCATCCAAAAAATACATTGGCATGCCCTGACTTAGCTCATTACCTGGAAATGTAATTCATTATTGCTGTTAAACAGCACCACAGACTTTTCGCTCTATACTCAATCTTACCCACTGCCATGGCACATATCACTAGTTACAACTGATCTACCAGGTGATTTTTGTACTCATGGTGTGTTCCGTGGCATGGCAGCTGTTCCACATCTACTAGTGGGCAATTCTTTCATGGGTGGCTGAAATGTGATGAGTACTGTCTGAATTCACTCTTCAGTTTGGCTAACTAATAGCTTAAAACTGGATTTACATTTTTGACTGGTTTTAGCCAAGGTAGTAACCCACTAAAACAGATGGAGTTATGCAGGACTGTCCACTAGGTCCTTATTCTGGCTAATTCTGCCCTTGCAAAGAATTCTCATACACGCTGTCTTTATACAACTTGTCCCTATAGATAGCCCTGTCAGGACAAACTTTTGTTCTATCTTCTTTATGATGAAAGGTAGAAGCTTTATCGATTTCCATGAGCTAAGAATGGAAAGCAAAGGACACTGTGCTCTCCTTTTATAAATGCACTAATTGAATTCAGATTGAAATAACAAAAGCTTACATTGATGGACATCTTCCACAAGTAGAAAACAAACTAGAACAGACAGGGGTTACTGGAAAAGACTATTCGTCAGGAAATGGGAACTTGAAAATAACTATTTCCCTACATCATAGATGCATATTTTTATTAGGAATTTATTGCAACTGTACACTTTGCTGTATGTATACAGCCCTTTGTAAAGGTAGACTACTTTTGTTATAAAAAATATATTTTTAGATGTCATGCTTTGTGCAGCCTGTAAGTAGGTTCAAGTCACCCAATCCTACTACTGTACACATATTTGTTATTTCTTAGTTTAGGAATTGGCAGTAATTTTGTGATTGATTTGCTCATCATCAATTATCAAATTGTAAATCATTACTAAAAATACCGATTCATAGCAAATACATGTATGTTTTGTAAATATTAATAGATATACAGGTACAGATTGTTGGGAATTGCAGTTATTTGATCCAAGAAAGGCAAGACTGATCCACATTCTGCATCCTTTTTTATCATAACACCATTCATGATTTTGGAAGCAAAGAAAGGAGGACTCTTTTATTTCTAGCTGTAAGCATTCCTTTTTAAAATTAATTATTATTTAACTTCTAATGTACGAAATGGAAACAGTCCTGTCCCTGATAGACATAGGGATGTTTGCTGCCTGTCCAGTTTGAATGTCAGAAATCGTTTTAGAAACCTTTATGTAGAATATTGAAGAGAAGAATATGAACACACCTTTTGCAGGTTCTGGTATGTAACCCTTTCTTTATTGGACCATAGGTGTGATGTACAGGTGCAACATTACAGGGGTATAACCAATCTTCATCAGGTGTTATATTCCCAAAATGTTGCACCTGTACCTTGCACCTATAGTCCAATAAAGGGTTATATACCAGAACCTGCAAAATGTGTGTTTATATTCTTTTCAATATTCTACATATATGGTAATGTGTTGCATAACAGCCAGGAATTTTGTACCACCTCTAAGGAAGGGAAATGGTGTGCACCATCATATATTCCTTTTAGAAACATTTATACATTCTTTCTGAAAGGTATATGTATATCTATGGTGCAGTAATTCTACTATTGAGTCAGCAAAACTGTAATTTCCCTCTGATTTTTATTTTTTAGAGGCCATGTCAAAGAGAATTCTACACACTTATGTCAATAGAATAATCATTATTTGGTCATGAGATTAATTGGCCATTTTCATATGTGTCATTATCGTACACCTATACAAGGGAGAGGACAATATTTAATTCTGTATTTTTTCAGACTAAGAAAAGCAGCATAACCTTTACCTTTGCCTTTAAATATACAGTGCCCCATAGACAATTCTAAATAATGGACACATGATCTGTATTTGTAGAAGTGAAATGTGATCACTAGAAAGTATTATATTTTTATTTTTAAATATACTTACTTTTACTTTGTGGGACTGAAACTTGCTGAGATGTAATATCTCTGCGGTAAGCAAATTAGCAAACACAAGAACATTAACCTCAGAACTAAACAGTAATAACGAACATTTCATTGCAGATGGCGTTACTGTTCCTTTAATAGTATAGTAGTTACAAGCATTTATAGTCTGTGATGGTGTGCCCATGTATAAAGTCTGATAATTATGCATATCTTTGCATCATTTCCAGCAATCACTTGCCCAAAATAGTACCTGATTGTTTTTCACTTGAACCCATGTTTCTGCATGACAGTTGCTGCTGTGTGGCTACATGACTAAAATGTTTGAAATCAGTTTGGAGCTATCTTAGACAAGTGATCATTTTTTGAAAAATTTAAATATGATATGAATTTTTTATGAACAGTTCAAAAAACCTTATAATTATATGTTCAGTGTTTTTGACACATGACTCCTGTCCCTGTTTTATTTTATTCTTTATAATGAGCTTAATTAATTTGTTTTCATTCTCACCCAGACAAATGTGGGTGAATGAAATCTACAGACACCTCAATTCACTATGAACCATCCACAAGTAAGAGCAGGAATATGCATTTTAACTGTCATCTCAAAGACAATAATAACCATAGTCAAAGTTTACAGACACCTCACAGAACTATCGTCAGATTCCTGTTCTTGTAAACAGCAGTAAAAATCTCATCTTAATTTGCTTCCTCTTTGGACAATATCTACCAACATTATGGGCATTTATTAAATGGCAAAACATTACAGTTTGTACATTAACATTATTACTGTTTTTGGCATTGTGTAAAATGAATTGGAAATGTTTGCATGGAGCGTCTAAACACCGTTGGATTTGCATTCAGAGAATTTGTAGGCGGTAAGCACTTGGCCAACATGTTTAAGAGTGCCTCCTAACTACATTTTTAAAAATTTGGGCGTGAGGTCTATTAACCTCGTTAATTAGATGCAAGCATAAGCCAGCTTCCTCATGCTACTGGTTGTTAATGAGATTTTACAGTATAACGTATTCCCTTTTCTAATTTTAGCCTGCAAACAGTGCTCAGGCAAATGTTTGTTTTTAAACAAGGTTTTAAACTATCCAATTAGGCAAGTGATGGTAGCACTGTCAGAACTCTGCATGCTTAAAGGAGAAGTAGAAAAGAAAGAATACATACTAAAGGGGTGTACCATATTGACAATCTGTAATATCCACCCACAAGCTCAAAAGTGAATTTTAAGTAAATTGCACAAATTCCCATCACCCAATCATTTAATGGGCACTTCAAAGATTTTTCAGTAAGATTTTCAGTTTTTGATTTTAATGTTTGATCGGATTTATTAGAAATTGTGAAACTTCTGCACCATGTTAGCATTTTTTGAGGTATTTTTTTATATTATTCTTAATTGTGTGAGTTTCCTTACATTATCACATATTTATTATGTTACTAATGGCCAACAAAGTGCATAGAGGCTGCAGCCAGAAATGAACATGTAGTGAAATATTAATTCATACCTATATATATTAACTATAATTCCTGCTACTGTACAAATAGAACTTGAGATTTCAACTATAAGGATTATGTGTTTAAAATTGTGCATGAGTTTAACTATTTCAGGATCTGACGTTTTGATTGGTGTGCCAATATACAGAAGAGAATGATTGTTGTTTTATAGAAATGCAGTACCAGTGACTAAATATTTACAGAAAAAAAAATATTCAATGTAAAGTTGTATTGTCGCTCCAACAAAGCCATCAATGTATATTAAGTATATTTCAGGGTATGACAAAATTATATGTACCAAAAAGTGACACTTGCATATTGTGCATTACCCAAAAAAGACACTATAATATTTTTTATTTTCAATAAAAAGTACATTAAAAGTTTTAGTTGTCAGTTATTTTTTATTGCAAATATCAAAGGACCTTATTTCTGCAAAATACTGAATAAACAAGTTATCTTTCTTGAATTCCTGTTTGGTTATTTTGACTTTTTATCTGGTAAGTAAACAAACCCTCCTAGTCTTATTGAATTATATGATTTTCAAGCAATTCTGAAGATGACACTTGACAACATCCTGTGTACGTTCACAAAAAATACTTGCGAGGAAAAATATACAAAGGGATCAGCAACAAAACAGTTAATACTTTCTCACTAAAAAGTCAAATTAAATCCAGTAGTGTTGGAAAGCTGAAAGAAGAAGGACCTCTGTTTGGATTGGATTAGTGCAACTGTCTAAGTAGGACATTCCACTGTACACAGATTTGTAATCTGTTTCCAAATATTTACACAAAGCAATGTTGTTTTTTTTACAAAACTTTCAAAATCTAGGCGCAGACACTGCTGTGAGTATCTTCAAAACTCCATATTTGTCTTACAATTTGCTGGGAGAATATAAATTAGATATGACAGATGAGATTAGAAATGTCTTTAGGAAATGTTCTCCTAATTGCTAGAACCCACACTGAGCATTATAATTAATCTCATTAATATTTACAAATTGTGTTTCGTTAACATTAATGTATCTTGTGTATTAGCTAAAAGCAAATGAATATCCCCATCAACAAGCGGCTTTTACAAGCTGGAATTGGGAGAAAATGGTTAAAAAAAATAGTTATTTTAATAACTTTAACAAAAAATAATGATGGTAAAGAGTTTACTTTGACCTTAATTTTGCTTTGTGCACACCTGATTTATTTCATATCTCAAAATCAAAATACGCAGTGATGTTCAAACACAGTACAAATGAGTCCTGGAACTTTTTTGATCTAGAATCTAAGTATAATTCCATTAGACATCACAAGTAACAGTTCTACATTGTCCAGCAGTGAATTCTGAGCCGCTGTACAGAAAAGTGATAGTGACAAAATTTATAATGGGCAAGGAGGAGATCTAACCTCATCATGAACAAACAACAAGACAGTTATATTTATAATGTCCCTAAAGCCTGAACATCCTTGTTCATCGTGTCTGGATTGTTTCTGTTCACAGAGCAGGGTCCTTTTTTAATTATTTCTAACATATTTACAAGCAGCAAAATGGCATTAAATGAAAAATGCACCTCAGTTTTTGTTTTTTTTTAATTTGCCTGTATTTATGCACGTATCATTTTTTTTGCTAGTAAAAACTACTTTTGTCATTCTTTAATCCATTTTCTTTTAGGTGTCCCCCCGCAACAAACACTCAGGTTATATTACTTCCTGACACATTCGACTAGCCAACCTTTTCTGTTAAGAATAATCATTAATCACGCTTAAATCACATTTTGGATTCTTTTTGTGCAAAATGATTTACTACCTCTTGAATTTTAGAAGTGGTCCAGGTGAAAAAATCCCTTGAACAGTGAAATAATAAGTAAAATCAGCTGAAAAAGCAATTTTTCTGTCTGATTATGGTTAAACATAATCAAACAAAAAAATAGCTTCACAGCTTATTTTACTCATTAATTTAAATGCATTTAAACAACACATGAAATCAATGATTCTCAACCTTTTTATTGCCGCGATCCTTTAGCACAAAATATTATTGCGGTTGCGACTTCATTATGGGAATACTTTTGAGGTTGCAACTTTAATATGGAAATAGTGCAATAGTCTGACTTTATTATGAGAAAAGGGCAATGGTCTCAACCTTAATATGGGAATATTGTAGTGGTTGCGACTTTAATTTGGGAATATTGTCACGGTCGCGGATTTGCTATGGGATTCCGATGGTCTTAGGCGACCCATGGCAAATCATCATTCGACCCCCGATGGGGTTGCAACTCCAGGTTGAGAACCGCTACATTAAATATATTTACAAAGCTTTAGAAAAATACCCAGCCTGCAACTTTTTTGTTTGTAATATTTCTAGACACTTTTTACAAGTGTCAACAAATTGACAAGAATGTCACAAATGTGGTACCCTTCATTGGCTAGCTAAAAATGTAAAAACAGCAAGCTTTGGGACTCTGTGGTCCCTTCAGCAGCTTCCATAAAGGGTATCATATTTATGTAATATTATCCCAAGCTGCCTGACTAATTAGTCTTTTGCACCAACTCTTCTTTGTTCCAGGACACTTGGTTGTCAGCATATTACATAGTGATAAAAACCTTCTTAGCAACAATGCCGGACCATCATTTTAAACTATATCTAGCTGTTTTCCTACCAACTGGCAGAGTTATCAAGAAATTCGTGCAGCTCATTGCTGCAAAACTGGCAGAAGAATCCACTGCTCATTCACCACCTACTATTACTTCAAATCCCAGTTCTACCTCAAGTCCACATCTTTAAATTAATAATAAACAATACAAATTAGACTCTGCGGTCAAATGTAATTTTGCCTGTTTCTTTTGTTTCTCAAGCAAACAACTGTTTTTGGTGACCATTTGGCAATGCTTTTTCTCAACTGCCCACCCTTTAGTTTATACTTAGAAAGTGTCTTTAGTGCCACAAGGAAAGTAAGTGAGTGTGTGAAAGAGGAACAAGAAATTATTGTCACTTTTTGATGAAGATATTTGTTTTATTTTGTTATTTATTTTTGTAAGGATCAAACAAGTCAACCAAGTGCTTAGCTTGTTAAATTCTATCCTATGTTATCAATGGTGTGAGGTTAGGTGGGGGTAGGGTTACTAAAGTTACTAAAGTTTGACCACTATTTTTAATATTTAGGGACTCTATGATGACAGAGACTGTTCCACAGGACTGGCGTGTTGCGAATGTGGTCCCTATATTCAAAAAGGGGTCAAAGTGT
>JAKJJM010083790.1:0-11306 GCA_021901965.1 Pipa carvalhoi
TTTTTTTTTTTTTTTTCTGTTTCTACCATATTGAAACCATTTATATAATCTAGTTACTTAATGCTAGATACATTTTCTGAAATTTACCCTATTACAATTATTGTGGAATTGTCTCTGTCTGAAATTATTCCCATCCATTGCCAACTTGTTTAGTATGGTCTTGTAAGGCCTCAATATGCAGTTTATACCTCAACTGGTTCTTTGAGGAATGTACAACACTTATTTCTACTTTGTTTGATTCTACAGCAGCTTTTGATTACTGAGAAAATTGTATTACTCCAGAATTAGAAAACACCACATATACCTATTTTATCACTGCTCATTACTTAAGTTAATACCAGTGAGCTGCATAAACATGCAACAACTTACAGTTTAGAGCAAAAGAGCATTGGACACTGTGGTTTATTACTCTGGGATCAAACAATGGAATAACCTTACTAGCTAGGCTCATTATGTTACCTATGAAATGTTGTGATGTGCAAGAGATAAATATATGAAAATGTTAACTTGTTTTGTTTGTTGAAATTAAAAATCAATAAAGTTTATATTAAAAAAAAAAGATCCCTATAAGAAGCAAAACAGTAAACTAGAACCAAAACTGCTCTGTCTTGAGACAGATGCACTAACACTTTACTTTCCATGTGCTTCCACATATAAAATACTTCAGACAGACTGGGCGTTTCTTAGCTTTAGTCAAATGACATCACTTAATGCATGATACCATAATGGGGGAAAATTCCGCCAGCACTCTATTGGGCAAACAGAGCGCTACAAGGCTGAAACACACCATTTAGAAGTGGAAACTGTAGACTATATTCTATAGCTTTGACTCTTGTCGAAGTAAAGAAAACGGTAACTAAAACTACTCTGTACCGGGGGGCCCTTCTGTGGTTTCCAACTGCACCATTATACATTCTTGAGGGTAGTGTCATTCAGAAAAAAAAGGGTGTAGGATATAATTAAATCATAGAGACTGAAGAGGGGAATGACAAGTCAAGAAAAAAAATATTTTGCTCAGTAGGCCTGTGATTTCTTGTTTCATGCTGAGCCATGAACAGATTAGTCTGATGAATATGCGAAGATCAGAAAGTGCTGAATTAATGTCAATTCGGACCTTTCGGACTTTCATGAATAACCCCCTTAAATGTACTAATTAACATCTTACCTCGTTTCACAGACCTCTACCTTATAGTATTATAAATAGATCTCCTGTTTCTTGGTGGGCCCCAATACTCCAGTCTGACACTGAATGCATTGAGGAAGATCCATTACAGTCAAGCTTGGTGCAGTGGAAAACAAAAAACAAGATGGGTATATCTAAAATGTCTGTGTTTATAACACCCTAAACATACGGTAAATTCCCCAGGCTTAGAAGTAAACAAGATGCCAAACATGTTTCCCTTTGTCCCTGCTCTCCCCTTTTCCCTTACATCTTATTTATTATCTTTCACTTATCCCCACTCTTTATACTTACCAGCACTTACACTTTACACTTGCAGTTCTTAGCAACTTGCCATGTTGTTACAGATTTCAAACCACTGGAAGATTGCCTGGTGTCCCAGAGGTCCATTCCAACACTGTATGAACATAAGGAAAATTTACTTACAGTATATCTTCAAAAGGTATAATGCGTTCTTGTACGTGGTCTATAAGGAAATGTATATTATGTTTACTGTCAAATTAAATTAGCAGGAAACTTTTCTAATCACATTTAGAACTTTAAATAAAAGAATCCCTTATATGTCATACAAATATTTTAGATCCTTTTATGGAATTTATGGGGGATAAAACTGTAAGAATCTGTGCAATGTTTCACGTGCTCACTGGAAGGAATTTAGCAGCTGTGTTGATCTTCATAGAAGATATGGTACCAGATGCAGGTAGAAAGGAATCCTATAAATAACGCTCCTGTTTACACAAGAGGGTTAGTTATAAAAGTCAAAATAGTTGAAAAGAGGCAAAAATTGTTTTCCCTTGCTTTTTCCTCTTTTTAAACAAGTTCTGAAAAGTATAGCTATTTTGTACCAATAGCACCTATTTTTAAGTATATTGTTCAAAAATCGAATAATCGATATCAGTCAAGCACTATTTAATAAACTTTTCCTGCTTCGCTTAGCTAAAACACATCACACAAAATGATTTGCCTCACTAGACCTGGTGAAAACTACTCATCCCTATGCTAGCTAATAATAAACTACCCTAAGCTACATTAAAAACCATTAAAAATAATTTACCGGCAACTAAAGGGTTAAAATAAAACAGAATTTGTTCATAGCACTATTGGAATAAATTGTTTTATTCAAACAATTATCTAGTGGGGGTCCCTAGGACCCCCACACCTCCCCCTCAACATCACCACCCACTTAGCACTAATGGGTCGCTAATGCTCCCTAGGTGGAGCTGCTTCCCTTTCCCTTATCCCCTGACCCTGTGGGGTAGGGGGGAATGTTTAAGTAAAATTAAGGGGTCCCTGGGACCCCTATCCCCCCCACCTTCCCCCAGCGCTTGGCATGGATTGCAACTGCTAGGAGTAGTACTGTTACAGTAGTGCTATGTAAATATGTTTTATTCAAATTAACCATTTATATGCCGGTTATAGATTTGTAGAGCTAGGTGGGGGGATGTAGGGAGCTGTGGGGTCTTATGAACCACTCACTGTAGGGGAGCTTTCCTGTCAGCAGCTTTGTGTAATAGAATCGTCCCTCTGCAAAACCTTTAGCCAATCAGAATATCTTGGAGCATGCAAGCTGAGGCAGAATACATACTTCTCTCTCACTCTAAGCTTTATACCACTGCAGCTCTGAGAAAGATTGTCCCTTTTGGGATGCCATCAAGTGAGCGAATAGTAGCTTTATATTAGTTGGAATTAACCAGGATGTAAATTGTACTGATTTTGGAGGCTGAACTTCAGATACTATATAAAAATATGATAAGCACAAAAATGACTTTTAATAGGATTACTTTCCTGTTTCTTCTAGACAAATTTTATGGGTGACAGTGACTCTTTTGTTAAACAGAAACAACAATTTATGTAACATATAGAGCACTTAGGTATATTACAATTATTGAAGAAGCAATTACAGCAGTACAGCACATTATGGGCGAAATTTATTAAAATCGATTTTTTTCGATTTCGATAAGTATTACCGATACTTATCGATATTGAATTGCTGATATCGCGATATCGAATTACCGATTTCGCAATATTGGATGGTATATAACTCGATTTTGCACAAATCGAAAAAAATCTCAATCGATTTTTGCGATATCGAATTACTGGTTTCGCAATAGCTGATGGTATATAACTCGATTTTCCACAAATTGAAAAAAAAACATGATTGATTTTTTTTTCGATATTGCGATATCGCGACCAATTTTTATCGCTATCGCGATATCGAAGATCGGTATCGCTGTCGCGATATCAATAAAAATCGGCCAATTTTTATTGATTTTAATACATTTCGCTCTATGTCTCATAGTTACCCACAAGTGTTGTACTTTCAGTTCATTCAGTGGCTCTAAACAAAAGGGCTAATTGGTGGGGCATCCAACTTCTTTGGGGAGTCTCTCTAAGTACAATCTTTCTTTCATCTATAGCAATCTACCCTGTCGCCATAGCCCCTCTATCTCAAGTCGCTAACCTGAGTGTTCAGAAGGAGCAGGACACTTTCCTTGGTGAGGTGAACTGCTTCCCATATATTAGCTGATCCTGTCTCTCCACCAAGAGAGCTTTCCTTCCCAGGCCTACAGTTGATAAAACTGGAGAAAAACAGACTCTCTTCTCCCTTGGTGGAGCTCCGTAATCTGTAGGTTTCTTATTCTACAGTGGTATATACAGTTTAAGAAGGGTCATGAATTAGTAAGATCATTTATGGAAGTCTAGAATGTAATAATATTGGATGGAGCCCCTTACACAGAAATAGTAGATCAATATGCAATTAAACTCTGTTTTGTTCAAAGGGGTACTTATGTAATATGTTGATGGTTTTTATGTGGGTCCATAGCATCGCAATCTGTATTGGGGAAATCCTAATATATCACACTCTGTAGTCCCTGGTCACAGAGATCAATAGGTGTAGTGCTTTGGGCAGAGCAGTGGACTAGGTACCTTTAAGAGATGCCAAAAATGGTAATAAGCCTGCAGCATTGACACTATCCAGATTATAAATTTATGATGATCAGTTGCAGTAGCTGTGGAGCCTACCTGGTTAGGTTGTTGCTTGTGAAGCACAATATTTAGACAATATGAGTTAAGAAAGTGCTCATATGTGGGATTTGGTCCATGCAGCAAAAAATGTTGCCATGTTGAATTACTGCAGTAAAAAGAGGGGTGATGTTTTCTTGCCTTTTAAACCAATTGTAAAGGAGAACTGAAGTGATAAATAAAAATAAAATATATAGACAAGTGTTGTGTATAAATTACAAGTTGTGTTATACGATAGTGCTATTTCTATATAAGCAAACATTAATTTATAAAGTTTACTTAACAAGGTCCTTTTCCATCGCGTGTTATAGTTGTAGGGAAGTCAATCCCCTTTTGAACAACCTTGTATAAATGTATCCTTTCCACTAGGTCTTCAAACCAAACCTGTTGGAGAAATTTGAGGACCAAAGTTTGATAACTGTAGCATAGACAATCAATAGATTGTTCAGAGAGACACTTTCCAATAAAAAGAAAATCAAGAAATGGGGCAACAGATAATGAAAGACAGCCATATACTTTTTCATTAGCTGGTGCAATTTACATTTTTATAATCATAAAATGTAACCAGACTCCCTGTATTTAAAATGTATGCACATGCAGAAAATATATTCACTGATGGCACCAAAGTCACTGCCCATTTGACCTTTTTTGTTAGAATATTTGTAGGTAATAAATGATTTGAGGAAAACCTTCTTAATAAAAACAGCTCGGTCAGATCATCTAGCATGCAAAATTTTAATGTTAGCAAAAAAAATAACTTTTTCCAATGTTTTTTTCTTCAGTTTTCATACTTTTGAATCTGTTTGCTTCTGATAAAAAAAAAAAAAGGATTTAAGTTTTTTGCTGAGTTAACACGCTTTTATGTGGGTTCAGACCCATTAGGCACAATAAGAACAATTTTCTGAAGTGGTTGCCATGCATTTAAATGTACGGAAACATTGCAAATGTAAACATGCATTGAAATGCTTGTGTCTCCATAGCCTTTGAGTGTTTGAGAGAAGTTTTAAAATAAAATAAAATCAAGCTGTCATATCTAAGAAACTCATCCAATACACTAAACTAACAACATTTGTGTAGACAGGATTATAAAACATTAAAAACAAAAAAATGTTGAGTTTTAATTTTATTTATATTCATAAACTTTTAATTCCTTACCCCCTCCTCCCAGAATGCAGGTGTGGGATGGTGCTTCATAAATGTAGTAGAACTGAGTCATGCAAAGGATGCTTATTATAACCTGGCATCAAAGGAGCTGAGTCATGGGCAAAGGTTGTTGTTGGCACTAGCTCCAATATTAAGTTACTGCACAACCATGCTAATAACCAGCCAATGCCCAGCGGCACCGAAAGCAGGAACTACTCATGGGAAAAAAAGTCTCGCTGCAATTGTTCTGTGGCATTAAGTCTTCCCAGCCTAGTTTCTTAGTAAATATTTTCTTGCACTGCCACACACATTCAGGGCCTCATTGATTAAAGTGTGAATTCACCTGTCGAATTCAGTGGCGTAGCAAGTGTGGTGAAGCATTTGAATGCGACGGGGGGGTGCTAGCGGAGGTTGGCAGCGATAGCACGCCCCCCCTGCTTGGCGCTCCAACCCCTGCTCGGTGCCCCCTGGGGATGCCAAGATGCCGCCCCCACAACGTGCCGCCCGGGGCGGACCGCCCCCCCATGCTATGCCACTGAATTCACCTCACTACAATTCGAGTCGTGTAGCCAAAATAGAGGCAAATTCACTTCCTAGTATTGACTAAGCTGCAAATACACTTATCAAACGAGCGGACAGCGGCGATCACTGTCGCATGCGTAGTGTGGCGTAGTCAGTCGGATAGAAGTAGGATGAGAACTCATGCGGAGTGAGGCAAATTCGACGTGTAGAGCAGTGACGTCCATGTCATCATATCCCACTAACTGTATTCTGGGAATATTCTGTCTAATTCTATGTCTCCTAGTTCCTAGGTCATGCTGTCACTTAGTAACACAAAAGAGAGATTGGGCAGAGCACTCTGAATTATGGGGCAGAGAAGCGCTGCGTCATACGCTCGTGTGAATCCAGCCTAAAGGCCAACCAAGCAAAACTTCACCACCAGAAACAAAGAAAGGCCCAGAAAAACACGCGCACTAAAATCAATATAAATGGAAAATATAATATAATATGCTATCAGTTAGTCGCAGTCACCATTGTCACTTTTGAATGAATAGTCACCTTATGCAACACTGGAGCCCTGTCATCAACCCCCCAATTTGCCACTTTGAAATGACGAAGTCAAACAGGTGAATTCGGAGCATTTCACCTAGACGTATTTGCACCTTCAACACACTCTGCAGCTTAGTCAATAGTAGAAGTACCTGTGCACACAAAGAGATGTGTAGAGCTCTGTAAGTTCGCAACTATTGTAGACACCTGAATTGGTCGCGAACATGGGAAGTGTCAAATAGATGTGAATTCAGACTTCTATGCGACTATTCAGACTTTTGACAATGAGGGCGTCAGTTGTGTATTTTACTTCCTTATAGGGACAGTACCACACCTGATAACTAAAAGCTATACAATATTTAGTTAATGACTGATATTTCGCTAGAATATGAGCTGAGGAAGTCATAAACGCAAGTATCCTTGTGTTTGATACAGTATATAATGTGTAATGCCACACAAGTGACTGCTCACTTGAGAGCAGGTTACTACAAAAGAAAGAGAAGAAGGCGGGCCCAGAGCTTTCTTTTCTTCTCTTCTTTTGTAATTTCCCTATCTAAGCTCATTGCTCTGCACCCATAAGTCATGAACATTAACACTAGTTGCAACTGATGCGGTGTGTTCTATATTCTCTTTTTTCTTCACTTGAAAGCAAGGGCGATTTTCAGCTGGTCAATCAGGGTTGACAACTCACTTACATTTTTAAAGAGAGTAATTTGTACCATTATCCTTCAATTTTCTAAAGGCAATTTAATGTAAAGTGAAAAAGTTCTGAATACATTAGAAAATTTGTGCTGCTTAGGGGCATACTTTGTAAAGTTTGAATTCACCTGCCAAAGTAAATTTCCCATATTTTGCGACAATTCACTCATACTATATCATAGAAGTTCTGCCTAAACTGCATATTCAGGCTGCAATGTGGAGAATGATTTCTGTGTTTGCTCAGGCAAAAAATCCTTAGTTGTTGTTTTTTTTTTCACAATAATTGCAATGGTAGACAATTCCTAGTTCATGGGGTTTATTAATAAAAGTGAGTATTTGTTTTCGCGTCACCAGGATCATGAGTCGGCTCCGATAGTTGCAAATTTTCTACACCTTATTTACTAAGGGGTGGATTCCTATAGTGAAGAAGCAAACAACGTCATATGTGATTTCCTGCGGAGTGCGACAAAGTCAGTTGGACAGTAGCAACCCTGCCAGGAACACTCTAATTTGCCGCTGTCGAAGTAATTGCTGAATTCGGTACACCTTGCCCAACTTTCTAGTAGACATACTCCAATGTTTGACAAATAGGTGAATTTCCTGCGCACACAAAGGGGGTTATACCATAAACTGTGAATTTGCCTTGCCGAATTCACAAGTAGTGGACTCCCATTATCTAAGTCGCGACTGCGACAATTTCTTAGTTGCGGTCGCAGTTTTATAATAGAAGACTTTATAATGGGAGTACACTACTTGTGAATTTGGCAGGGCAAATTCACTGTTTACGGAAGGACCCCCAAAGTGTTGCGAACTGCTTAAGCGAAGTGCTTAAGTGTCCGAATTGGCTGTGAATTTAGCACATCGTAGAGTTTGCTGAATATCCAAATATGGGTAAGTTTCAAATTAATTTGAGTTCGGAGCCTTACGTGACTGTTTAGACTTTCATGAATAAGCCTCTAAATTGGCACTTTGTCATAACATTTACTAAACCTTTTGAGGAAAAGGCATCATAATAGTTTCAGAAATCCTGCTGTAAGCCCCTCAATTGGCCACTATCATCTATCAAATACAAATAGGCAAATTCACGCCAGTACACCTAGTATTCAGACTGAGTAAATGCAAAGAGATGCATTAACATGTGGCTGGCAAAAGATTTTGGATTAAGTGAAAATTTGCCACATTGAGAAAATAACGATCTTTGGTGAATATGCAAAGTGGTGGATTGTCATGAATTCATGCATTTACGCAACAAATTACCCCCTTAGGCCCTCTAATAAGAAAAAAAAGCTGCAGGAATCAAAAGCTGAGAACCGATTTATTTTTGTACTAGTTTAAAAAGAAAAGGAAAAGCCACATCACTAAAAATACTACCCTTAGAATCAGTAGTCTGGTTTATATGAAGGTAGGATTATTAGACCTTCTATAATACCAAAAGTATACGTAAGCATTCTAACGTGGCACCAGTTTTACATGTTTATTACTGCCTTATCAGTTGTTGTTGCCGTAGTAGCAATGTAAATTAAAACCCTTGTGCCTACGGCTCTACACTACCATACAAAATGAGTCCCAACTCTCAGGCCTGTGTCACCATGGCATATTGCAGGGGAAGTTCTCCACAAGGGAAAATGAACAACCTTAGTTGTTGTTCTACACACTGATTAAAAATTATTGTTAGAGATCTATTTATATTACTATAAGGTAAAGGTCTGTGAAACGAGGCAAGATGTTAATTAGTACAGGGGGTTATTCATGAAAGTCCGAAAGGTCCGAATTGACATTAATTGACATAACTTCCTGATCTTCGCCTATTCATCAGATGCTGCTATGTGGTGAATTCCTGACCAATTCAGATGCTTATGACAGTGGCAGACTAACAGAGCCTATTCATCAAGCATTGCAGTATGTTGAAATAGCGAATTTGACAAGGCATACAGTGTTGAATTCACCAGATTATAGTGACAAATTAGAGGGTTGATGGCAGAGCTCCTATTGTTCAATTGACTACACTATGATGTGCAAAAGATGGCATTTGACATTGTTTGCTTCTTCAGTAAAGGAATCCTCTGTTTAGTGAATAAAGAGTAGAGAATTTGCATCTGTTGGAACGTAGCAAACTGAAGTGATAAGAGATAGACAGTGGAATTCTCTCTTTGATGAATAAGCCCCTAAATGTAAATGGTTTTGTTGTTTTATTTAGGTGACTTTATTTTAAACTCGTTCCTTTGCTTCTTAGAGCTCATGAATGTTAGTGCTCATGCTCAGAAAATTGACCTGAATTATCAAATGTCTATCTTTCCAAAAATTATTTTAGCTATAATGCACTGTAAAAGGTCTCTTGACCATAAGAAATAAGAAACATAAACATGTTAAAATGGTTCTTTTCTTGCATTCTGAAATCTTACCAGCAGAGATCCCCGAGTATTCAACATCGTTCTCTGACCCCCTCCCTTCCTGCAAATTTTATAAGATATGTGAAACTTCTGGTTGTTTGGTAATATTGAACCCAGGTTACTAACATGGAAAGAGAAAATCATTATTACAGCTACAGTTCCAGTAAACCAGTTAGCACCTCTACATTATTTTGTGTGTTGATTTTCAGGATGCATCTGTAGTAGGAATCCTCATCTCATAAAATCAAACTCCATTTTAATAATTAAAGTATTGTAGTCTTACTGCTAATACATTTCAGCTGCTGTTATATATCATTTCCCAGCATTCCTTATTAGCCAGCTAGTTCCAATTAGGAACTGTAGTCCAACAATGGCAATTGAACCTTTCAATCATCTTAAAGGACCAGTAATATCAGAAAAATGCTATTTGTATAGGCATAGCAGTTATTCTTAATTGAATCCCTTGGTTCTAGGCCATCTCATGAAGATACTGTACTGTATGAGCCCATGCTTTGAGCCCATACAGTACAGTATCTTCATGAGATGACCTAGAACCAAGGGATTCAATTAATATATAAGTGCCGACTCTCCACATAAATCTGGTGAGTTCTTTCCCCTGAGGGGGACGTGGTCTCCATTTTGCCACAAGCAGTGGTTTTCACTCACATCACAACAGGAGTTTACGTGATTTGTCACACTTTGTTGCACAGTGGTTAATATTATAATGCTGCACTTATCACGATTATTTGCTACACCTCTTACTTTATACATGTCCCACACTAGAGGATAATGCACTAGGGGAATTTTCCCCTGTTTTGGTTTATCTTTTTGAGCTGTCACAGTTTTTTGGTTTTATCGAGACAATCATCAGCATTTCTTTGAAGGCATCTGGACAATCTGCCTTTTGTGGATTCAAGCGCACACACCTTATTGGACTCTATCTTGTTCTAGACACTAGTGGTTCACCACAGGTGCAATTCATTGCTCTTTCATTAACTTTGAGGCGCCACGTATATTTAGAGATTTTATCTCCATTGTGTTTTTTTTATAGCAGTTTTCTTATTCAGATTCGTGGTCCTTTAAACAAGTTGTATTTTTAATTAACTATTAAAATAAGCACAGCTCACTGGATATGTGCAGTCCTTTTCAAATATTTTACCCTCTATCTTCTTTCCGATATATTATATTTATAGACATAATGACACATCACACTCTATGCTGCAATCAGTGCTTAAGGGCAAATTTTTATGGCAACTCTGTGGTTGCAACTCAGAAGCAGGAACGTCTCTGCTGCTGTCTCCAGCTAAAACCCATGTTACACTTGTTGCAACTTAAGTACAACTCAACATCTACTAAAAAAGCCAATATTGTTACATTTACCTGTTATAGAATAGTTTATATTGGCAACAGTGAATGCATTTGCTGAGAGAGGATTATGACTTACTTTCATGCAATGCATCTGGCAGCTGCATCTTACAAAATACAATTGAACTTAATGGAGCCTGAATTAAAGTGCACAGTCCTGTTCATGCTTGCTGTAGTCATTTGATTAATTTATTTTTTTTTATATTTGATTGTATTTACTGTATTTAATCTTTTAGTAGTAGCTAATAGAGAAACAAATGCAAGCAGGCAGACTATGATGCCACCCTTTATTGGGTGAAAGAATGTGCTGTAAACAATAATTCAGCCAGTAAAGAGTTGGTTGAAACCTCAGTCTGCCTGCTTATAATTCAGCCAGTAAAGGGTTGGTTAAAAGCACAGTCTGCCTGCTTATAATTCAGCCAGTAAAGGGTTGGTTAAAAGCACGGTCTGCCTGC
>JAKJJM010083842.1:0-10742 GCA_021901965.1 Pipa carvalhoi
ACAAGTGTCCAGAAGTCACTATGCAACAATTCTCTCCATCACAGCAACAATAGGCTGAATACGCACAACTGACTTAGTTACACAATGTGAGAGCAGACACAAATATTTATTATATATTATTCACAACCTGTTTGTCAACTAGACTGGACTGCAACTATCGACATCTTCCAGTACATAAAACACATCCATGCAAACTGCTTGAGATGATGGAAACATTAGTGCAGCAGGAATATAGCAATTAAAGCAATATATTATATATATTGAGGATAATGTACAACATTATATAATTTCTAAGGATATTAATAAAACCATGGAGATGCATGATCATCTAAAAGCACGACAAACCAAAAAAAAAACCCCGAAAGCCAATTGCAAATTTTAGGATAGTGGCAAACTATGGGGTTAATTCATCAAAATGCAATTTTGAGAGCTAAAGTGAATTTGCGTCACTATGCGAACAAATTCACTTCTCTTTATTTACCATGCGGTGGATTTTCTTAGCAGAGAAGTGAACAGTGTTGAAAGCATTTACTGTGCAGTGCAGCATAGTCGGTTGAACAGTAGCTGACACATAGTGATGCAAATTTCAGAAAGCAAAGTGAAGTGACATCATCTTTACAATGTCATTATAACCGTATAAAGTGACTATTACATCCTTTTCTATTTTACCATATTCCTTGGTCATGTTGTCACTTGGTTGCTATATTTTCATTATCTTTTGAGTGTACAGTAACCTTAATCCAAACAGGAACCTTGTCATCAGCCCCCTAATTTGCCACTTTATCTGGCAAAGTAAAACCAGTGCATTTAGAGCAGTGTGCCTTGCCGAATTCACAACTTCAACCCACTCTGACGCTTGGGGCGCCTGCCACATTGCAGAGTTTGATAAATAAGCTGGGTTGAAGAAGTGGTGAATAGACCTGAATTTGGACTTGTACAGTCTGGTCTTTGATAAGCCCACAAATGAAACTAACATCACAATGTATAGTAAATAATTGTGACCCATTGTTTTGAATATAGTTGAGATTTCTTTTTAGAAATGTTCTTCATTCAAAAGTATGTCGGAGACATTTTGATGCATGTGTTTTGCCCTGGTCACCCATTCAAAACAAAAGACTACAGTTTCCCTGTTTTTCTATGTGTTGTGGCGCCCGTATGAACCGCCACTGTTAAAAGTATAGTCTGAACCATCCCATCTTCCACATTCCACAAATTAATTTCAAGGTCAACAACCTCTTCTCACACAATGAAATGCAGAACCAGGAGTTTTTCCGTTTGAGTTTTGCTGGTAATGTATGTTGTTTATCTGATGATTATATAACAATTTGTCTTCCCGTTCCAAACTCAATAATGAGCTCACAATGGGGAAGGTCTATGCAGCATTGCTGGAGGAACCTGAATATCTGAGAATAGGGACCTGGTAAGCAAAATGATTGCATTAAATATTTCCTTTCTGCTTGTGATCTACATTTACATATTTATTTTTTATCTGCCACATTATTTATATATTTAAATATGTAATAAACATTTATTTTGTTGACTGTGCTATAATCAACTTACCATTTTTAAAGGGATATTAATATCATCAGGGAAACATTTTTGCTTGTACCTGAAAATAACATATGCTGTTTAAATAAAGTGGATCAGCACTGAAAAAACAAACCAATTCCATCTGAAAACGTTTTAGACATTTTCGTGCTTGCATAGGAAATAATTTGTCTGCTTTTTTCAACACAGCAGTCCATCTCACTAATATAAGCTTGCAATACAAACATCTTTATAAAAGAAAGATATAGCTGTACCAGATTTACTTATAGGCATAAGAGGCACGTGCCTACAGGAAGCTCAGACAGAAGGGTGCTTCTTTCCTAGTCAGGGATGTTGGCATGGGTTATGAATTCTAATTAAGAAGTATTTTAATATTCAAATGTTGAGCATTTGCGATTTCACTTTTCATGAAATTACACACACACAAGCACTTCAGTTTACTGCATAATTTAATCTGTGCTTATTTGCTCAAAGGGACACAGTCAGTTCATGTGTGTGGCCTAAGACCTAAGTATTCTGTGCCTATAAGTTTGTGAGATGTGAATTTATTATTGACAGTGTTATTTATAGATGTTTGACTTTAAATTGGACACACTACAGGAAGAGAGTGGTTTCCATGCCTCTCAGTTCCTGACTGAAGGAGTGATTTAATTAGATTATTATAAAAGGTTAGTAAATGTTAATGCCTGCTGCAAAATGATGATATGCCTCCGCATTAATCCATTAATCAATATAATTTTCAACACTTTATTTGTCCTAAAAATGATATATTAGTGTATCTTCTGCTACTGTGGACTTTAGTCTTAATAATATAGAGTACAACATATATTATAGTAGAGTTAGCTCTCTTTGAAACCAACCACCATAATAGGCACATGATAAAGTTTATGTATTGTGTCATCTACAATCTACTCTATTAAACTGGTGGAAACCCTTTCTGAGATGATGAGACCTCCTGCTCAGTGTATTCCCAATTGAACACATGAGGTTGTACAAAATGGCAGGTATACCCTTAAAGGACCAGTAAAACATTTTAAGATAGAAAAATAGCTATTTGTATTGGTAGGTGGGTAATTTTATGCAGTAATTGTGACAAAGGCATAGGAAATACAAGGAAAAGGCAAAAGGTTTGTTAACAAAAAAAGAGGACTGCAACCACAAGGAATGGAAACAAACTCAAAATAATAAAATTCAGGAATTCAACTGTAAAATATTTACAAGTACTATATAGGAATAACTGCCATGCCAATCCAAATGGGATTTATTCTTTTTTTTCTGGTGTTAAGCCTAAAGCACAGAGAAAGTAAAAATTTGTTTGAAAGGTGCTTTCTCTTGGGCTGCATTCAGAAGATTAATATAGGTTCCCTATAGGAACAGGTAAACAATATGTATTTCCTTGCAAGTGAGCTGCTTAGAAAGAAATCCTATGGGACTAATAAAATAACCGCTGATTGGGAATTTTAGGCATTTGCTGTATTTTCTTATTTGGTTGTTATTCCTTTGTATCTTTCTATGGGGGGGGGGTATTTATCAAAGTCAAAAAATAATTAGCTTGGTATATTGATATTAAATTTACGTAAAATAGGGCGAAGAAAAGTCGCTGTCACCAAAATGTATATTTATTAAGCCCTTGTTGTGACTAATTTCGTTTGCAAGAAATATTCACCAGATTGAGGGTGGTGAAAATCCATTATTCTATATGGAGATGGGTGAGCAGTTGCGATCATTTTCGTGATGAAAAAAATTGGCAATATCGAAAATAGCCGCAATCAAAAAGGCGCTCCATTGAAATCAATGTAAAATGCGATAGATTTAACACAGCGGCTTTTTTCCATATTGATCTTTTTAGGTCACAAAAAAATTTTTTGTAGCCAGTTCAAAAATTATACGTAATAAAGAAAAAGTGAAAATAGAAAAGCGGTGAATAGGTCAAAATGACCATGACTGATAGAACAAGCGATATCAGTGCAAACTGTTAACATAAACCAGGACTAGTCAACTAGCTGTTTTGGAATCTTACTGGCAGTGACATAGCGTGGGGGGGGGGCGGAGGGGGCGGTCTGCCCCGGGCGGCACGTTGTGGTGGGGGCGGCATTCTGTTCCGAGGACTGTTGGGGGGGCGCCGAGCAGTGAGAAGGGTGGCAGCACCAACCTCCGCTAGCACCCCCCCCCGAGGGCGCCGAGCGGGGAGGAGGGCGGCAGCACTAACCTCCACCAGCACCACACCCCCCCTGCTCGTCCACCCCGGGCACCAAAAGGGCACGCTATGCCACTGCTTATTGGGGCTCATTGGAGTTAAATTTCTAATAGCATTTGAGAAAGGGTTGAGGAAAGGTTCATGACACTTAACCAACAAACTACAGTGTTTTACCCATCATTAATACACCTCCACTATGCAAACACACATATCTTTTGTTTTTAACACAAACACAGCACAAAGACTGTAAACCCAGTAAAAATAAAATACAACAGGTTCGCATTTTATTTTACATGTATCACAAATTTGGGGGTCGTTAGAAACATATTTTTCTTCTGTCTCCTTTCCATTGACAAGTTATATTCACTTTGCTTTTTACAGAAAACAAATGCAGAATTGTTTATAATGACATAACACACAGAGGCCCATTCAAAAGTCTAGAAGCCTATTGCAATGTAATTTAAATAAAAAATAAAAAAAAAACAAATTAGTGCTCCAATTGCTATTTTTAATAAAATTATTATTATTATTATTTTAATATAAATAGGTGCACGGAAACATCATGCACTGCACGGTCCCCGAAAAGCAAATGGGACATAAAAAGCATTTTGTCTCTGTCCTACTGCGGGGGGCTTGCATTAAAATGAAACTACAACACTAGAGACATTGGGTGCTGCCAGAAATGCAGGGGAAGCAGATAATTGGTGGATCTGTGGCATTCTTATTTCTTCATTCAACTTGACCACATTAAGTCAGACCAATGTGTTCTTCATACACTTGGATCTTCTTAGTTATGGAAAGCCATATTGCAACTCTATAGGTCCTATTGGCTCTCTACTGCTAAGGTGTCCGTTTTTCTTTGGGCTAAGAAAGGACTATTTTGAGAATACTCAAAAAACACAACTGTGAAAGATCAGAATCAGATCTGCAGGTTTTCTGATTAAGAGTAAAGTTAGAACACAAGTTTCCTCCTGCATAAGGCATATAATACTTACAACACTACCAAGGGGGTTTATCAACTGGGTAATTTCCTACTAAAATCTAGTTACCCATAATAACCAATCAGAGGTTGGATTTTATTATTCTATGTCATTTATACCAGTCAATGCAACCTGCTTATTGGTTGCTTCAGGTGGCTAGACCAAATGCCCCAGTTGATGAATTCCCCTGTACGTGTACTATTTCCCTTTCACTTGTAGAAATGTAAAACATACACGTTTTATAAAGATATTTAATTTCATTAAACATACATTGGTCCAGAGGGGCTATCTCACTTTAAATGACATGTGAACCAAATAGAGAAATGGTTATTTCTTTAAGAGTAAGGAAACCCTCATTCATATTTGTGAATGTTATGACATACTTACAGTGCATTTCAGTAGATACTTCCTTTTTTAATGAAGACTAAGAGTCCATAGAATACTGACAGTTTTATGGACTGACTGGAAGTATAAATGATACTCTAGGGACTGGATTCTGTATCCATCAGAAGGGCTTTTGTGCACAAAATATGAACTTGAAAAATATGTGGCGGACTTCCCAGTCATTTTACAGTGGACATTTTAAAGGATCCTTTTCATATTTTGAGTATTTTTTCTGAAGTTATACAGTCCCCTGGATTCAAAGGATCTAGATTTGACTGAGGGGAAAGACTTCGCATACAGCAATAATCCATCATATTTGCAGATTTTCACATTCTTTTTGAATAACAAGATCTAGTCTTACTTTCAAAATCTCTTTCAATGAAACATAATACTTTTATGTATATATCTAGCTATAGAAATAGTTCATCATTTGGCTGGAGAAACGCAAAAAACAAGTGTCAAGTGCATTATTACATAAGTGCAGAAACAGTAAAGTACAATTGTGTGCAAATATCTCAGAGGATAAATAAAGTGAGCCTGTCACCCAAAGCATTTAGCATGAAATTAACATGCATTTACTTTATAATTGTGTAAACCCTATGCTAAGACTGTTGATGTTTAAACTGCTTATACTATGTTTATTCCTTATAAAGATGATACTTCATTATTCACTAGATATTAACTTCTATAATATTTAGGGAATGGCATACCAATAAGGGTTACTTTAATTGCTGAATTGCATTTTAAGTAGTCTTGTAGGTCAACATGGAAAAAAACAGCCTCAGATAGGAAGATCCAATCATAATTAAAATTGTAATTTTTACAATAATTTTACATAATGAAAAATTGGTCTAAAGGTGTCCATACATGGGCCTGTTTGGTCAGCCAGTTTGGGCATTTTGGAATAAATTTTCTAATCACCATATGTGTCAGCCCTGCTCAAAAAAAGTATCCCGAGCAATCAAAATCTAATCTGATAAAAAGACTGGTTGGTTGAGGACTCTGGTCCATATGCACATCAGATTTCACCTAATCCATGTTGTTTGTTCCTCAGGTCTAACATGCACAGGGTGACCAAACATTGGCCCTTGTATGGGTACCTTTACATATAGCATAATCATAGTCTATGGCTTCACTTTGTGGCAATAAAATACAATAATGTCAACATTCCATCAATGACTTTATAATATCCCTGGGCTTAAAGTGGCAGGGGAACTGTACTGTAACAAGTGTAAGAACATTTTGTGACTTCTGCTCATAAATCATTTCTTAAAATATAAGCAAAGATTTAAAAGCTTGTGGACAGATTCTTTCTTCTATTACCCTTCCACCCACCCCTTTGTCCTCTCCTACTGGAGATACATTCAGCAACAGTTCACAATCATTTATTTAAAGTTCATGGCGTGCAATGTGTTTGCAACCTTTAATATAGTTATATATTTTTTTTTTGTAATATTATTATTCGGCCAGCCTGGAGTTTAAATAATAAAAATATCACATTATTGTCACATTACAGTTAATCAAAACAATGGGAAAATAGTCTTTATAAAATAATGTTGCCTTTCTACTTTCACTTATTGTCATTCCACCCTCCTTTAAACCCTCTGAAAAAAAGGCACACTATGGTACCTAAGAAAAGGCACTGCTCTGACCATTAGTTAAAATGCTGAAACCTAATTTGCTTTGGTGTGTTTATATACAGCTTGGGTTCTCTTGAATATAAACTCCTTACATGACAAAAAAATCAAATTGACATAGTTAATATAAATGTTCTTTACAATATTTTTTTTTTGTCCGTTTTCATTTTAATGGGCCTTTTCCTGTGCAGATTTGGCAATGGCTCTCGACCGACTTCTGGGGTTCCTCTTGTGTCTCCTGTAAGTGGAAACTGCAGGGAATTAAGCAGAGAGTGAGAAAGAATAAAGAACATTTAGGAGTTGACATATTGGGCTTTGCAGTGAGGCGCATATAAACATTATCTATTCCCATTGTGTGAAAAAAATAGAAAAATGAAATATAAAAGTGTTTCAGTTTATGTCAAAGCACAACAAACTGTCTCTCATTAGGCTAACTACCAAGGCAAGGCTTTTGTGTGCTGCAGACTAAAGTATTGGGCTACAGCAAGAGGAGGGTATTGAGGACTGAGCTCAAGCAAGAAATTGCAGAGGCTGTAGTCCTGTAATTACACCATTCATGTTGGGCAAACTGGCTAAATGGCATTTCTTCTTCAAACAACTAAATGTACTTAGCTGCTGGCTATTTCAGCTAACAGCATATGCAGCAGCTTAAAGACGGTAAAATGATCTGGTGATTTGTATACACTGCTAAAGCATTATGTGAATTATTTGTTCCTGCTAACAAAGGTACATTAAGGAAATTAATCTTCATTTTCCCCTAAATATGATGGACCATTGCCAGAACTAAGAATTAGGTGTGTATTTACTATGAACTGCCATTTTCTAAACTGTAGTCATCCATTCTAAAGGCTCATTAAATGTAGTTTTTCTCCACTTTGCTAGGCTTTCCCCTTATACCCTTGTTTTTTGCCATTTCTGCCATACTTTTACGCTGGTTTAGTTCTAATGTTTATCTGAATCACGGTTTTTTTTTGTTCCATTTTCCCAGGTAACATAATTTACAGAATTAATAAAAACATTTTAATACCCTGTTTCCCCGAAAATAAGACCTAGTGCAATTTTTTACAAACCTAGAAATATAAGGCCTCCCCTGAAAATAAGACCTAGCTGCAGTAAAGTACAGGAAATATACTGTACTGGTACCGTGTTTCCCCAAAACACAGTACCAGTACCATGTTTCCCTGAAAATAAGACACCCCCAAAAATAAGACCTAGCGCATCTTTAGGAGCAAAAATGAATATAAGACCCTGCCTTATTTTCGGGGAAACACGGTATTATGTTTTTGTGGAAGAAACTTAAAATAATGCTTACATTTCGCAATATAGCTGTCTCATCAAAATTGCTGTTTATACAGGAGTAAGCAATATGCACATTTTTGCTCAAGTTATACCAGTTGCTGTTTTCACTGGTGAAATGCTTCTTTTTATCAGAGACTGGTTATCTACTGACTCACATAGGGTTGCATGGTGTCACATAACCATGTATGTTGTGCAATTTTTGCCTTGAGGCCTGCATGCTCTGATTTTGACCCAGATAAGTTACAACCTGGTTTTGCTTGTTTCTCCAGCTGGCATTGTCTGCTGCCCTACACCTATTGTACCTGCTGCACTTTCTTCACTTGACAAATGATGGCAATGGCTCACCATAACTGCACCATGTCCTTGACAACAAGCAGTTAGAAGTTCTCAGTATATGGATCTACGGCCTACAGACTTTAATATGAGAACTGTTGCTCTGTAGCTTGTCTCTTTTTTGTCTCCTCCTACCTACATTTTTGTGTAGTCTTTCTGCATTTACAAATCTCCTTTCCTCCATTCTTCTCAGCCATTTAACCTTCATCACTCAACCCTTTTTGCCCAGTCCTTTTATTCACTATTTCAACCATCTACGGCTCCCTCTTTGGCTCCTTCAAACCATCCAGTCCTCTCCAGCAACAATACTGCTTATCAGTCCTCCATCAGACCTTCATACTCCTTCACCCTAGCCTCTCCTGTCACTCCTGCTGCTCTCCAAGCATCTATTACTCAGTAATTCAGTTTTCCTTTAGCTGCATCCTGCTACATCACTCCCAGGCATCTTCCATCTATAACTTTGTTCTTCTGTGTTCCATCTGTTCCAGTCCAGAGTTCCTGCAGCTCACAAAATTTCTTTCCTCTGTAGGACCTTTCCTGTGCCCATCTATCTTTTAGCTGTCTGGTAGCTCCCTTGGTTCCCCTCTTTCTCACAGTTTCAAGCCCTATTATGCTTTCACTCATTATGCTTAGGATACCAGGAGTAAACTACATGGATTCTTGGGAGTATGCCCAGTGTAAAATTCAAAACACTTTGAGGTATGCCTTTAGGGGAAATTACCTGACATCTTAAAGTATGCCTGACTGTTATTCAAAGCAAATTCCATCATGGTCTAATTTACTTGTTGGCCACCCAACTGTTAAAGGCCTTTTTCTAATGATGCAACCTGTAGCAGTTGGTGCTGCCTTCTATTAGGTGAGTACTCTGATCATTGCATTTGTAACTAGTATATGTAATCTGCGCTCTGCATATCTAACTGGAAATGTGCTTAACATTTGCCACCATGCATTGTGTTCTGCATTTTGCATTTTGAATTTTTCACTGTCGAATGTGTTTTATTTACACTTTGAATCTGTCAGTGGAGAGTGAAAACATTCATTTAAATTTTTCTTCATATGGAGGAAGAAAAATTATATGATTATAGTCACTTGTAACCTTAATTGTCATTTTTGATGTGTTTTCAAATCTGTAAGGACTAAAAGCTGAAGAACTCTTAAGTAGCACTACTTATTCTTGTGGGCACTTTTCATCAAATCAGCCCTAAGTTACCCATAGTCCACTGCTGTATGTAGTGTAAACATTTCCTTAAAATGCAGTGGCACAAACAAATACTGGTGTAGGTTGCATGGGGAAAATAGTGACACAATGCTTCTATATTATATACTTACTGTTTAAAGTTAGAGCCCTGGATTTTGTCTGAATCCTGATAGACATTGGCTATATATTCCTGTAGTCGTTACAATTGAGCTGGTGTTAGCATGACAACACAACCTTGGTATGATTAAGAGGATTTCAGAGTACCCAATATGGTCTACACTAAGAAATTTATGGACACTATATGGTCTATGCTAAGAAATTTAGAGATTGATATAATATTATTTAATGTACTTACGATCTATGCACTGTATCCTGGGTTCATCCCAGTGCCCACTTGGAAGGCACCGGACTATGGGAACATGACGCTGTAGGTAGCCTTGGTTACACTGATACCGCACTAAAGAGCTGATTTCATAACGGGCTTTTTTTCTTCCTAGCGTATAGGCATTTTGTACTGCTGGAGGATCTCCACAGGCCACTAGAATGATAAGAATGTCAAGACATGTTGCTGAGGGTTTCCAATGATGTTTTCAAGGTTTCATTTTCAGAAATTGGCTTAGATAAAAATAAAAGATGGAAGCATATCATTTTAAACATTCCATGATACTGTAAAATCTTGGGCCCTTTGCTTTTCATTTTCCTCTAACTGAACATCACTTAAGAATATAATAGTTATGCATAAATAAAAGAATATAAGAAATTTTAAAAAATCCTTTTTAAGTTGCCTATTTTTGAATGCTCAGTAAGGACACTTTTTATTATCAGGAATTTCATACTTACCTATTTTTATGTCTCTGTTGTGGTTTTGTTTTCTTAAGCATTTAATGAAATTACACAAGGGCAAAAAACACTAAACATAACCACAACAGACACAGTAAAAAACTGAGAAGCTTTACAAAGCACTCATAAGACCACACATGGAATATTGTGTGCAGTTTTGGGCACCAGTGTACAAGAAAGATGTGGTTGAGCTTGAGTGGGTTCAAAGGCGGGCTACTAAATTAATTAAAGGAATGGGTAAAATACAGTACCATGAAAGATTATCAAAACTGGGCTTATTTAGTCTAGAAAAAAGAAGATTAAGGGGTGACCTAATAACCATGTAT
>JAKJJM010083858.1:0-11756 GCA_021901965.1 Pipa carvalhoi
CACCATCTAGTATGTCCTATTTCACACTTGATTTTATCTATCATGCTATACTAACTACTTTCTATGGGTTCTCAGTCACCAAATCCTCACGCTTACTCAGTTTTGCCTGCCACACTTCTCACTTGTGTGAACATACTGTGGCACTTAGTGACTTAGGTTTATTAAAAGACTATTGAAATGAACATTATGAATTACCCCACTGCTAATCAGTAATGTGCAATCCTGTCTGCCCTTTTTTAACTTGCCCCTCCCCCTAGTTTAAATACTTAGCCACTCCCAGAAGCCTATTCCCCAGCACAACAGGCTTTTCATAATCCTGAAAACAGGATTTTCATAACCACTGCTCCACATTTATAATGCAGAATATAATTGACTAGACAAAAATTTCCTTACACCCGTGTGCCCTGTAAAAGTCCAGTTATACCTGAATAATCTATTCAGGTCCAAAATATTCTCTTCTCTGACTCTCACAAATGTAATTTGCAGCATCTGTTTTTAGCAGCTTGGGGGCGCTTCTGAGCCCTTCCATTGGCCTGGGAGCCTGTGTCTCACCCTATCCTCTGTTGTGCATAGATGGATTGGCATAAAGCAAACCTGGTACCTGGTACATATAAGCTTCACTACTATTGTAGGTAAAATAACTGAGAATGTGTAAGGTAAGTGATAGTATGAATTTATGGAAGACAGATGTTGCCAAACAAATTTGATCTCATCCTATGTAGAGATAGTAGAAACCTTTATAGAAGGGCTGCTGTAAATAAAATAATCTCAATCATAGTGCATGACCCTCCTATAATGCCACACAATGTATATTCTTCCTACTTTAGGATTAAATCAAAATAAACGTATTTCTAATCCAGTCGCCACAATCTGATAACAAGGATAGTAGGTATATAATAATAATTTGTAACATGTCTCACCAAACAGTTCCATTTGAGAAGTTGTTTCCTATGCCTAGAAAATGAAATAAATGTCGATATTATCAAGTTTGTACAAGCTTACATCAGTGATGTCCATGTTGTGCCCAGCATTAGATTAAGGTCCACAGCCTGACAAGAGTTTTAAGCCCAGTGTTGCCTTATGTGATACACTTCTGCAAAATGATGTACAATGCTATATGTACTGGGGGCAGGTGAATAAATGATTTGTATAGAGAATTAAAATTATATATAAAGGAGGAGTGCACCATCTACTATGTCCAAGGCAGAGGCACACTTTGCAATGCTTTCCTATGAGGGTTCCTTCCGTTACAGATTGATATCAATGTCTCTTTTTGATGGGAAAATATTTTGGACTTAGGCTAAATGACAGGACCAACTCAACAGGGACTAATAGGTTTTCGCCAACCTGAGGGTAGAGAATTCTTTTGGGCAGTAAAATTGTTTGACTCAATCCTTATTATATCGAGATGCCTGATAGATAAGAACTCAATGTAACATAAAGCACTGAGATCTAACTCACCTTTAGGAAGTTATGAACTCCTGAATCACATTTTACCCCAATAGTACAAGGCATCCATTTTGGTGCATTAGGCATGAGCCCCCCTCTCTCATACACTTATACACACATAGAACTCTGTGAAGATCTGTGCCTCAGAACCTAGTGTTTGACAGTGTCTGCTTTCAAACATAGCAAATATTGTCAAGAGGGAGCAAGACTGGGCAATCCTTTGCATTATTGTACAAGAGTCACTATGAGTTGGAATTAACTTGACAGCACCATGAGTTTATTACCAGAGACCATTTTTGGAAAAGTACCTTTTGCAGATTATTTATATTTGTATTTTTAAAAGAGCAATATTGTTTCTTCCTAAAAAATGGAGACAATTATATTGGACCCTAAACTGATTTTCCTTTATAAAAAAGCAGTATTTTTTAGAAGTAAAAAGTCTGTTTATGAGACATTCTAAATAAGAAACAACTTAATGATTTTGTGCAGAATAACTGCTGTAGCAAGAGCCAAAAGTAAAGAATGTGCTGAATTGTGCATTCATCTTTTGACTAAGTGTCACATTTTTTTTCCCGGGAAATTCGGCAGCGAGATGGAATGAAATTGTATAATCATTTTTTAAGTAATATAGTGCAAAACTTACTTTGAAATATTGCTCTTTTGCCACTGTACAAAATTCTATAAACACATATCAATAATGCTTGGATACTTGCCAAGTTATAATATTTAGCTGTGCTTTGTTTTCTTGAAATACTTGTATATTACGCCTGTTGTGGAATTACATCTATTTTAATGTCCAAATCTGAATGTAGCAAATTGTCTAAAATGTCAAAATTTGGTGGGTCTAGAATGTATGCGCACTATCTGTTAACTTGGTAAAGGGCTAGTACATTTTAAAATCTTGTAACTTTTCCTTTTGGCTGACAGAGATTTCTAACAGACTTTTAAAAATAGATTGCACAGTGTCTGAATTCATAAGGAATTTATAAGTTGTATAGGCCTGGCTTAAAGTTACCCTTACTTCTAATGTGTTTTTACAAAAATCTCTATACTCCTACATATTTTTATACATCACCCCTGATTTCACACATAGGGGCACATTTACTAAGACCTATTCGACCATATCGATTGATTTTACTCCATTTCGCTGTCAATTTTTGTTTCCCTGTACTTTTCAATTTCCTTCATTTACAAAGGATCGATAAAAATGTTTCCCCATCGAAATTAAACATTATCGATAAATATTGATCTGTTAACAGGGGCACACTTTACAATGCTTTTCTATGAGGGTTCCTTCCATTACAGATCAATATTCATATCTCTTTTCGATGGGAAAATATCTTGGACTTAGGCTAAATGACAGGACCCTCTCCATAGGGAATAATGGATTTTCACAAGCCTGAGGGTGGAGAATTCTTTTGTGTGATAAAAATGTGTTTTTGAACAGTTTAGTAAATAGGAGAAAACAGCGATATCATTAAATACTGTTTCTCCTGCATTCACTAGTCGAAAAACCCGTTTGACTTTAGTAAATGTGCCCCATTGTCATAAATGGTAGGATTCATCTACTCCATCTTTTTTTTTTAACTCCATCCCCTTGCACATTAAAGGACCCTAACTCAATACTTAGGGGGTGAGTCCCAACTCAGACTCACCCCATATGCAATTAGGGAGTGGGGGTATTTTTTTTTATGTTTTGTTTATAGAGGTGGATGAAGGTTTAAATATTTAAAGGGTAGCGTTTTGGGCCTCCTTGAAAAGGTGTTTCTTAAGGCAGGCATGAATGTTTGGATACTTTGGGAGTATCTAACATTTTGAGGAAGTGAGTTCCATAGGGTAGGTGGCAAGATAGGAAAGTGCTTCATTGTTAAATCTCTGTTTGTTAGGATGAGGGTCTTGAAGTGTATTGTCTAGCCAACAGGGAACCAGTGCAGAGAATGGCAGAAAAATATGGCTCAAGATGAATGATGAGATAATTGAATAACTCTGACATTCTGTTCATTCTGTTCAGTCTGACAATCTGTTATGTTTGAGTGGGCAGAATGTATTGCAATAGTCCAAATGGGATATGATGAGACTTTTCTTAAGAAAGGACACTGCCTAAATACATGCACTTATAATAGCAATAGTCTTAAGATGGAGATGAAAAGATTTAGTAAGTACATGAATGTGTGGAGTAAACATGAGCACAGAGTCAAAAATGGGGAATCGGAGATATTGGAACACTGTCTATTTTGATGGTGATGTTAAGTAGGGAAAGTGAAATAAGAAAAGTGAAAAGATTACAAGCTCTGTTTTGTCCATCATGAGTTTTAAGTAGTGAGTGGACATGAATGAGGCGACATCAGCAAGACAGTAGGGAACATGAACTCAGAGAGAGGGGAGGTTGGAATGGAAATGTTTGAATATCATCTGCATATAAATAATACTGAAACCTAAAAGATTTCACCAACTTTGTGTAAATGGAGAACATAAGTAACACAATTACAGAGCTAAGAGCTTTTGAGATATGGAAATAGAGCCAGTGTTTGAAAAATGTAACAGTCAGAAAGATAGTAGGTGATCTAAGATGTTTCTTTGGAAAGTAATAGTTCGAAGAGATGTTTTATGACAGTAACAACTAAAGATGAGACAATTCTGCATATAAACACAGCCTAAGATCCCTCCTATTGGACATCACAATTATCCTCAGAAAATTACCTATTTCTATTTATTAATAAAACCAGTGTGAATAAACACATGATTTATTACAGAATTTACAGAGTCTCTAATGATTACAAAAGTTTTGGAAACTCTTCTTGGTGATGGTGTGTTAATAGGTGGTCTGATAGGCCTAATTATATAGAAAATAAATGTTTTTCTGTGGCAATTTTTTTTTTCTAAAAAGAAAACTACTGGTTGATCAATAACTTGCTTCAAAACGTCAGTAAACTCCCCAGGTAAGTTCTTCCACCCATTCAATTTAAGTGCTTCCAATCCAGCATGTAATGTTAACTAAATGCATGTAAATTAACTCTCACATAGTTTGACATGACTTTAAACCACTTGAAATCCATCAACATTGACCCTCCTGTAGTCAAATGTATTACATCCCAGCATGACTAAGAACTGTACAGTCATATAAACCCATTTTTCAGTACCGTGTAATTCTTTATCTCATTCACATACATAATAAAGGCCCAAAGAGACAAACTGGGAAAAATAATGTCTGTGCAATCCTTAAACGATTCTTCCTATTATAATAATTGTAAGGAGAAATCTTGACTTCACTGCAATGATGGTTACACTAGACTACATTTATCCAGTCAGGAGATATTCTTGTCATATAAGTAATAATTCCAGTGTCAAACAAAATGCTAAAAACCTATGTTGAATGTGCACCTATGAGTTAACAGGCATATCTATTTAAAGAAAGTGTTTATCCTGTTCTTGGTATCACACTGGAATAGCCTGTATGAATATGACTAATTCATGCATGAATATTATTAGTCATATGTTCTTTTTTACAAAATGTCTCTCAGACAACCTGATCTTGACTTCACTCTTGCTTATTAAAACAAATATTAGCATGTAAAGGAGGCTTGACACATGGGCTTCTGAATATGTAAAGCAGAAAATTTACTAATTAAAAATTATTCATGCTAAGATAATTTAAGTCTCTATCTGTTATACGGTGCAGTTATTTAAGGCAGTGACATGTTTAATGGTTTGAAAGGCCTTTTAATACATGCTTTAGTAGCAAAAAATCCTTGAATAACAGTGACGTTTAAAGGGTAAATTATTTACTATCACAAAATTCAAAGAGTTTTCATGATGATCAGATGAAAAATTTCTAATTATATAATACTCTAACCAGTAATATATAACCTGCATAACCTTGACTAACACCTTTCAGAGCTTTACCCTTATAACCAGCAGTGATTTGAAGTACCCGTACAGAAGAAATACAATATATTATGGCCACTGACATAATATATTGTTGCAGTTACAAATAGTGTATATAGTATACACAGTCCCAGTACAGAGTTTTCAGGGGATATTCTGCCAATCCTACTATGTAAAAACATAAAAAAACACTGGCAAAAAGAAAAATAACTGTGATATTTTTAATCCATATGACATGTTTCAGGCTAAAAGCCCTTGACAAATGATAATAATATATAACAATATATTCTTCATCTGGCTATTGTCCTTAAAAGTGTTTTAATTAGTAGTATATGTCTCACAGAATATTTGGCCAAACTGATTGATCACATGAACTTTTTCCCATTCATTTATAGTCCAGTCCCAGTACCAGTGCATAAAGCAGACCTGCTGCTGAAGGAAAACAGGTTTAGGTTCACACGGGACACATAACTATTGTTACTTCCTATGCCTTTGTGCACATAGTAATGGTAAGGTGGGAAATTGACTACCCATAGTTTGATTATTATTTTGCCACAGTTCTTCCTTTAATAAAATGAATTTTTCAGAAGAACAGACATGAATTTAATGATTGAGTATCATCATGAATTAGTAAAATGCCTGTGTGTCAAGGATCCAAGTGCATATTTGCTTGACAATAATTTAAGTGTAAAATAAAATTGCTGTTGTCAGACTGTGCGTTTTTAAATCATGAGTGAACCAGTTTGACTGTAAGTTTGCATAAACTATGAATGTGTTTATTACCATCTGTCTGTTTTCAGTGCCAAGAACAAACAATTTATGTTATACAATGGCCCAGTCCAATCGCTCCTCACAGCATGAAAATATGATTGCACGCATTTCTCTTTTCCTTCTTGTTCAGTGCATACGGAAGTCCCTTTCTATCCAACTAGTATGTGTGGAAAGAAAAATGAAACCTTGGGTTCTACACTGATTTGTAACTGATATGAAAGAAACTCTTGTGAATCAACTACCTGATTAATTAGAAATTACAAACAATGTATTTGGTTCTAGCCATATATGTGAACTGGGATAATAGTTGGTTTCTTTGCATTAGGAGTTTTGGTACTTGAATTCTTTTTATAGCTGCCTTATAGGTCTTTTTTCTAAATATTTGCTCCAACATTAAAACATGTTGCTGTTTATGTGCAGCATACACATTACAGAAAGGAAATTCAAAGTTTAACTGCTTTCTTGGTGCATTGCAGAGATATCTAATGGTTATGTCTCTCTGCATGTGAATTAATATATATATCTATATATATCGGTCACCTATGGGTATCAGAAGTATCCCCTACGGCAAGGAGTGACATATATTCTGGTATCAGAAGTATCCCCTACAGCATGGCCACCAACAGAAATTTTGGTTGGCTCCACACATCATGAGAATGGGGGCCTCCCAACCCATGAATAACTCCTATAACAACTTTGCAAAAACACTTTCAGTCTTCATGCCAGTGGCAGGATATGGTTCAATGTTGATCTAGAAAAATAAACCAAAATGTGCCCAGCTCTAGCAGTTCTCCTCAATGCCCAAAACAGTGAAAATATACCCCGTATTGAGCCCCATATAGTTCAGCAATTCCTCCCCTACAGTGCTCAATATAAAGCAGAGCAGCAGTGTTTTTAACAATTGCTATTTGGAGTGACGTGGAGTTTTTACGTTGCAGCACTTCTGGAAATGTGGTCTTTAGAACTGAATTCCTGATTATTTTATTGCTTTGTGCTTTTATTCTCTTTGCTGGTTACAGTCATCAGTTATAATTTAGCTTTCTGGGGGGCTTCATTAATATGTATATGTGAATATAGTTACCATGTAAACCACTACACAGTTCATTAAGAAATGTTTATCTTATGTGAAAAAAATATTATAGCGATAGGATCCCCCTCATGCCTACATTTTCAGGAACTTGCTTATATTCATTACCCCCATTTCCATGTGGAACTGCTCTTGAAACATGCTTACAATTTGTTTGCCCCAGGCTAGCTAAACTTCAGAGTACAGGCATCTATATAAAATACTTAGGTCAGATGTATGTAATTAAAGATACAGAATGCCAGGGATTCTCTTTAAATAGAACACAGTAATATAGTTTACCACTAAGTGCTGCACATAATTTCAGCACATTTCAGAATTTATAGCAACCCCAGGAACCTTCTGCCCCACACCATTCACAAATCCAACCCATTGCAAAGGATACTTCCATGTGTTGAGACCACCAGACTGAACAGAAATTTACACATTTGTCAGTCGTGAGAAAAAACAATTACAAAGCTTGGAGAGCTCCTATAAGGAAATCACTATCACATGACTTTCTGGGCAGAACCACATAATAAAACCAGAGAGGGCAGACTGTACCAAATGTTAGGAGGCTGGGAATTTCTCTAAAGGAACCATATCCTTCATACCCTTTACCTCCTTAGGTCATTTTTCATCAGTCGAGCATTTCATGCACGTCTCTGTGATTCCAGCATGTTCCAAGTGTATAAATAAATCAACGCAGCCTGCAATACTTAGTTAGCTTTTGTTGTTAAACAGTTTTAGTAGTATACGCAATACATTGTTGAAATGATAGGAACAGAAGAGACCCTATGAATTACAATTAAAACACACTTAAATATGCAAATATGAAATAAAAAAAATCTATTGTGTCCTTGGAGACAAATTCTCTATAATTGTCTGTACAGAAATCATTTTATGAAAAAAAATTACAAGCTGTCAGTTTTCCTTGTCCTGAGGATGCCATTTTCTTTGTGACTATTAAATTGAGAGAGATTTATTAACACAAACTTGAGCGAAAAGGGAACGCAAGTTTTCTGATAGAAAAGGTGTTATGAATGGTTATAGACTGAATCCTCAGAGGAACTGTGCTGAAAATAGGCTCATTTAGCCATTGTTATATCTCTATATTCCATCTCTCTCTGTATTTCTAAACCTTTACGTATTCTAACTGGAAAAATGTCTTTTACCAGAGCAATTATCTGACGCACATTGTTCTCCTCTTCAGTAATTGCTTAACTAATATGAATGAGCTAAAATTAGTTTAATGTTTAAAACTGACCATTTACTCAGTTCATCACATCATTGTCACTGGGTCATGGTGCAGAGAATGTACAGTTTTGAAGGCAGCGCACAAAACTGTGTTCTTTATGAAATGGATCATATATTCTATAAATAGATTGTGAAATGGAATATGTAAAGCAGCCACAGCAAAAGTGTACATTCCCCAGGGCTGGTTCAATAAAATTTGGGGCCTAAGGTGAATATAACTTTAAAGGGGCCCTTCTGTTAAAGGCATGCAGTGAGATAAGTATTTAAATATACAGTGGGCATCATCTGCATGGAGTTTGTATGTTCTCCCCGTACTTGTTAGGGTTTCCTCTGGGGACTCCGGTTTCCTCCCACAATCCAAAAACCTGCCATATAGGTTAATTGAAGCAGACTAAAATTGGCCCTAGTCTGTGTCTGTCTATGTGTGTGTAACGAAATAGGGAAACTAGATTGTAAGCTCCACGGGGCAGGTGAATCCATGTAAAGCGATGAATCTATGTAAAGTGATGCCAAGATGTCAGTGCTATATAAATAAATAAATTCAATACAATACAATAAAAGTTATGTTTCTTTCAAAACAAAAGGCAAACTAAAAGGGTATTTCAGTACATAGAGTATTAAGAACATGAAAAGAGGAAAAACTTCATCTGTTGGGGCCTTAGATAAATGAGATGAGACAGCCCTGACATTCCCCATTGTGCAAGAAAATTTCTGCCAATTTTTCTCAATGGATGCTCAGAAAACTACAATGCATTTTGTTAAAGGAGAACTAAAGCTGTAAAAAAAGCTATATTAAATACGTACATTATAGTAAGCTCCAGTGATGCACTCCCAGTTTCTTCTGTCCTGTATCTTCTCTGCACTGATGCAGTCTTCACAGCGCTATGGAGGGCCCAGCTGCCAGCCCAAAGCTCCTCCCACTCACTGTCACCGACGGTGAAATAGAGTGATGGTCTCTTTAGGTCTCCTCTCACCGGGGCACAATGAGCGTGATGACGTCATCACTCATTTGCATAAGGGGGCAGATCTTTGCAGCAACTCTGTGACAGCCTAAGCACTGTGAAGACTGCCTCAATGCAGAGAAGATAGAGGACAGAAGAAGCTGGGAGTGCATCGCTGGAGCTTACTGTGAGATAAGGTATTTATTTAATATATCTTTTTTTTTTAAGCTTTAGTTCTTCTTTAAGTATCCATTGAAAACAAAAACTTCTGTTGAATTCACAGCTTCCAGAGCACATGGAGGGCAATCATTCTCACTGTATATTTAATATATGCTGCAGCATGGACACTCTGTTTTTATGTTTTCTTTATTTGTAGATTAATTGTTCACCACTTACCCCATATACATACATGTGCCTTTCCCATATACACATATGTAACCTTTAACCCATTCTAAATTACAGATATTTGTGCCTGTAGTTCCTCCATGGGCTTTTCTCTTCCATATGAAATTGTACTTGCAGATTATAGATTCCTAAAAATTCTGCTTTATGTTTAGTTGCTTCTGCCATTTTTCTTGGCAATTCAAACATTAAGGGGGTCATTCTGTAAAGTGAGAATTCGACTGTCGAATTCGCAGACAGCGGATTCTCATTATAAAGTTACGACCGCGACAATTCTCCCATTATAAAGTCGTCGCAACAAGTTCCAGCTTTGACAATTCCTTTGTAAAGTTGCGACTGGGATAAAATTTTCATTATAAAGTTGTGACAGTAGCAGTCTATTGTGACTGTCTTTAGCTGGAGAATTCGGACCTTTACACTACAATTCAATTGGTCATTGCGGTAGCTCCGAATTTTCTGTCCAGAATTCATTTATAGCAAACTCCCATTATAAAATCGCGACCGCGACTAAAAAATTGTCGCGGTCGCGATTTTATAATGGGAGAATTGTCGTGACTTTATAATGGGACTTCGCTATAAGTGAATTCGGGACAGAAAATTCAGAGCTACTGGAATGACCCCCTCAGACTTTACCTAATGACTCCCTAAGTTGCTTAGTAGACTCATCAAAGTCTTACCAAAACAAATGTATAAGTAAAAAAAATTAAAAAATAGGACATATCAAGGGATATCCATCAATAAATGAATAGTTTACTTAAATCTATGAACCTAAAACAATCAATCAGTAGTTCAATTATATTATTTTAGATCCACCACATTAATAAATGCTAACTGGTTGCTATGGGTTACTAGAGCTTACTATATAATTGCCCTGCTGATAAATTCCCTGATAGTATTTTCGTTTTATAAAAATCTCAGTTCACATTTTATCATGTGATTCCCCATTGTAACCATCACAAGCTTTAATAATACAATCTCCATAAAATATAATATAAATATATAAAATATAATTTCCATAAAAGACTGACCCCAATCTGGAGACTGCTTCGTTCCTAGATATCTGAGATTTTGTTTAATTAAGTATTCAGTTAATTAAGCATGTAACTGTATTAATAAAAGGATTTACACTCCTGCATTCAAAAATAGCCAAAGTTTATGTCAGATTAGATGCTATAATGACTTTTTCTCATTGTCACCTCTGTAATCTTGGGCAAATGACACCTACTGCAGTAATCTGAATGTTGATTGGTGGATGGCCTGTATCAAGCCTGCCTTTCTTTAATGTTATTTGTCTTTTGTCAATGCATTGGAGACACGAGACCCCCTATTGCCGAGGCTTATAAATCATGAACACACTTATAATAACTGCCGTGTTTACCTGTTAACTTCCCAGGATGTGTGCAGATGTTGCCTGTAGCAAATTTGTTTAGATAATATGTGAGATAGTTTGTGACATTGTCTCACAAGGGTGTCTAGTGTCAATGTGCCACAGAGAATCATCCTGCTGCCCATTTTAGGGTGAGAAAGTGACATGTATTTTTTCCTTTGGAGTGTTTTGAAAAGATTAAAATTGATGATTTCATGTCATTTTTGAGCCCGAACCTAATATATTATATTGTATATATTAGCTTTTTATATTGTATATATTGGCTTTTTATGAATTAATGATTAATATACAGTATTGGGTTTTTTTATATATATAGTGTTTATTATAAAATCTGTCACTATATATATATATATATATATATTTATATTTTTTTATTAACTATTTATTCATTTATCATAATATTTATCATATGAGCTTTTTAGGGGGTTTTATTATATCCTTTTTGTATATTGATTTTTCATTGTTGTTATTTGTTTCATGTTTTAACTGCAAGCATCGTTTTATATTTCCTCTTATGTACTGTGCCATGTATTTTGTAATACATTGTATCGTTTTAGTATATCTTATGATAACATAGATATGCCCGCCTCTAGTCTGATCT
>JAKJJM010083866.1:0-12272 GCA_021901965.1 Pipa carvalhoi
ACTGTAAGTATAACAAGGGGGCATCCTCTACGTTTAGAGGAAAGAAAGTTTCTGCATCAACATAGAAAGGGATTCTTTACTGTAAGAGCAGTGAGACTATGGAATTCTCTGCCTAAAGAAATTGTCATGGGTAATTCAATAAAAGAGTTCAAAAGGGGTTTGTATCAAGATTTGATTGGAGATTTAGTGGGAGGAGAAGGATGGAGCAGCCAGGAAGTGGGACCACAGTGGAGTTGATGCTAATAGATCCTAGGGCATGGGATCTAAGGTACACCTGGATTTCACCCAGAGTCTCCAGAAGGAGGTTAGGTCTTAGCTACAATGCTATACTCAAGTCGTGGCCCCTAGGACGCCTGTCTACAGATGGTCAGGAGCAACACTGGAGATAAGAAGAATAGTCTAGTAAAGGCAGAGCCCAAGACTGGTGGCAAGAATGCAAAGTCAGAAAATTAAGCAGAGGGTTGAGACAGGCAGAGATTAGACAAGAACAGGCCAAGGTCATACATGGATAAACAGGAACAAAAAACAGAAACACACCCTGGATCATCTAAAGAGTCCTTTAATTGGCCATTGATGTAGAGGACAGGCTGGTTTATAAAGCTGAAATGGTGGGAATGCGTTCATGCAGAAATAATGCAACTGCATCTGTGCTGGAATGATGCAATTGTGACTGCAACTGCATCATAATACCTCAACTACGCCAGAATGATGCACCCCCAACTGCATCATAATACTGCAACCACAATGGAATGCCATGACCGTGAGGGTATGTCATATATCTGACAGTATCACCTCCCTCAGGGCAACCTCTGGGGGCTCTCTGGGCTTATCAGGACATTGTGCATGGAATGAGCGAATAAGTCTGGGTGCATGGATCTTAGAGGATAAGACGTAGGAATGTTCTTATCACGAGTGGCAGCTTCCTTATAGCTGTACCGCTCGTGACTCTGGTGCTTCTAGTAGCCAGCAAACACCGGGGTTGTGTATACCCCAGCGCTTCCGCGTTCAGTGGCCTATCACAGCTTTTTGAGTCACGGGAGACTCAAAAAGGAGCACTGTGATTAGCACAGTGCTCGAGTATCAATATTACAATGTCAGTTTGGAAGTGGATCTTTGCCTGGCATTTGGATTTATATTCTGCTTATCTATGCCTGTCTAACAGCCTGCTTTGTTCCAATTTCTGCAGTGTTCAGTCTTGCCAATTAAGACTTAAAGGGATCAGCTCCATGTGTCTACAGCGAAGAGGTTCTGCAGCAACTAAGGTAGTCTCTTCAAAGCTAGCACCACAGCTTTGTAAAGTACAGCTCTGTTTTCTCTGCAGGGTAGAGCCAGGAGCCTATTACTCTGCGCTGTATCCAGGAGGTGCTGTCTTATGGGTGCCCAGAGGTGCTGTGACTGATGTTTGATCTACGCTGCACTAAGTATATGCCTCCTACATTATTATTAAGCTGATCCAATTATTCTGTCAGTGTTCCCATTTGTATTTGTTCCAGTTGCCATCAGTGGGGGTTAACCTGAGGGCTGCAACCTGGATGGTGCCTGCCACAAAGGCCATACCCCCTTGCGGGGGTCTAGGGTGAAGACCTGGCCCTCCTTAGACTCCGCGCCTCAGAGTTAACCAGTGCCAACATCCAAAGTGGTATACAGAATCCACATTTATTTAGTCACCTTTGTTCCTCTTTCCCGCACTCCTGAATGCCTTAGTTCTTCCAGAGGTGTACCACCATGTTCCTGTATGTATGTAATATAAAACATTGTTACAAAGTTCTGGAGGAACAAACAGATGTTCAGGAGGGGTGTTGGCAGGTGCAGAGGATTGGGCAGCTTCCAGTTCAGCAACAGAAATGGGAGAAAGAGTAGCAAAAAAATTGGTAGCAGGAATGATGGAACCATTTTCAGTAGGGACAAGTTCAGCAGGAAAACAACAAAAAAGGGAATCCACTTTCTTATTCCTACTCTCAGGAAGTAAAGTAATAATGAAATTGAAGTGAGAGAAGATTGCTCATTGACCTTGGCGAGGATTCAATCTTTGTGCATATTTGAGATACTCTAGGTTCTTGTGATAATTGTAGATTACAAAAGGATTAGTAGAGCCCTTCAGGTAATGATGCCAATCAGACAGTGCCATCTTGATAGCGAGTAATTCTCAGTTGCCCACATTATAATTTTGCTCTGGGGAGTTGAAATGATGGGGAAAATAAGCTCATGGATGAAGCTTAGCAGTCTAAGGATCTTCTTGTGAAAGTATGGCTCCAGCTCCAAAATCAGATGCATGTACCTCTAGTCTGAATGGTTTAGTAGGGTCAGGATGTTGAAGTATCAGAGCCAACACAAAAGCTTTTTTTCGGGGCAGAAAAGGATTGAAGGGCCTCCAATAAACATAGTTCTGGTTTAGCTCCTTTCTTCATCAAGGCAATAATGGAAGAAAATGATTTAATGAACTGTCAATAATAGTTGGCAAAACCAATAAAACATTGAATGGCTTTTAATGATGTTTGCGGAGGTCAATCCTTAATGGCTGCTACTTTGGTCAGATCCATCTCCAAACCACTGGAATAGATAATATACCCTAGAAAAGGAATCTTAGAGACATGAAACATGGCATTTCGCAATCTTGGCATACAGGGAATTTTCTCTAAGATGTTGTAAAACTTCTGTGATGTAGGAGATATGTTCACAGAGAGACTTGGAAAAAATAAAAATGTCATCCAAATACACGACTACAGAATGACCTAACAAAACTCAAAAAATGTCATTCAGAAATTCTTGAAATACAGCAGAGGCATTGCAAAGACCAAATGTCATTACCAAGTACTCATAATGACCTTTATCAGTATGGAAAGCTGTTTTCCACTCATCTCCTTGGCGGATACAAATTAAATTATAAGCTCTGTGTAGATCTATCTTGGAAAATATGGATTATTCCTTCAAAAAAATCTAAGAGTTTGGAGATCAAAGGTAAAGGGAAGAAGAAGTTGGCCCCAGCTGGAGAATTAGAAGGGCAAATAAACCCCTTCTGAATATTCTCTTGAATATGAGTGCATTACTTTTCTTTCAGGAATGGATAACTGCTAAACTCTCCCACAAGGAGGATAGGTGCCAGGCAGCAATTCAATCAGACAGTCATAATTTCTATAGGGAGGTAGCGAGTCAGAAGCCTTTTTACAAAACAAATCTTGAAATGTATGATATTTGATGGAAAATGTGGACGAAACCTCGGAAAAAAAGAGTTGAATTGGCAATATGAAGAATCCAGGGTTTGGTACAATAAGTATCAAGACATCTGGTTGACCAACCTGAGACTAAATTGTTGAACCATTCTGTGGATTATGCAACCTCCCAAAACTATGGGAAGAGAGGGACAATTTATTAAAAGAAAAGAGATTACTTCCTGATGGTTGCCTTCTACAACCAGTTTTATTTGGCAGACAAAGACACAAGACCCCAGAGAGAGGTTTCTCATCCATGGCTAAAACACGAAGGGGAGAGGATAAGGGCATGTTGTTCTGCTTGGCAAATGTGGCATCCATGAAATTACTGGATACCCTAGAGTCAATGAAAGCCAGAGTATTTTGAGAGGGTACAGTAGTGGGTTGGCCTAGGCATTCACCCTTTTGTTGACATAGGCTGTGGATTTTACAACCTTTATGGGACAATTTCAGACAAAATTGCCCTTTCCACCTCAATAAAGGCACAAGATTCAAAAGGGCGACCCCGCGCAAAATGGACAGTCTCAGATACAGATAGGGTGTGCCGCAAAACCTCCAAACCCACAAAAGATCAAATATTAAAATCCACGAGGTCTGCGCTGCCCTGCAAAATGAAATATACAGCAGTCAGTATGCAGACCGGGGCCTAGGCATTCACCCTTTTGTTGACATAGGCTGTGGATTTTACAACCTTTATGGGACAATTTCAGACAAAATTGCCCTTTCCACCTCAATAAAGGCAGTCTGGAAGAACAGCGGCAGTGATGTTCTTCATCAGAGAGATAGGTGGTGCCAATCTGCATAGGCTCCTCAGTAGTAGGAGGGGGTAACCCCGAGGCAGGTGATTGCATTAAAAAATGTTTTGTTTTTTTGGCTTGGCATTCTCTCAAGCAATTGACCACTTTTACACTTAATGCAATTAATTCTTCCAACCGGTTTGGAAGATCACAAACCTCCAAGTCATCTTTTAGGCTATCAGAAACAAAGATGTGTTTTCAGTCTTGCCAGGCAGAACTAATGATATAAAGCAAAATGTTGTTTACCAGAGGCTCGTAGACAGGCAATATCTGCTGAGCTATGGAAAATGTTGGAATTGGGGGTAATTGAGGAATCACATAGTGATTGGTCTATCTCCATTGTATTAATTCCAAACCATATGGAACTTTATGGTTCTGTAACCATTTCTGAAAGTTGAATGGTGTCAGATGCCTATCCCATGCCGAGAGTGGATGAGTTAATTGAGAGTCTGGGCCCGGTATGGTACATAAGCACCCTGGATTTAACAAAAGGGTATTGGCAAGTGCATTTCACAGACAAGCCAAAGAGAAACTGCATTTTCTACCCCAGATGGTCTATTTCAGTATAATGTACTTCCTTTTGGGTTACATGGGGCTCCAGCTATGTTCCAGCAAATGATGGATGACATTCTGAAGCCCCATCAAAAGTATGCTTCTGCTTATCTGGACAATGTAGTCATATTTAGTCCAGATTGGGGGTCTCATTTGGCTAAAGTATAGGCTGTAATGAACTCATTAAAGGTTTCTGGTCTAACTGCAGACCCAAAGAAATGGGCCATTGGTTTTAGAAGAAACCAGGCTATTGGGGTACACTATTGGAAGAGGTGTAATCAAGCCCAAACTCAACAGGGTAAAGCCTATTCAAAACTGGCCCCAACCCTTATTCTATAAACAAATTAGAGCTTTTTTAGGCATTGTCGGATATTATCACAAGTTTGTGCATAATTTTGTCAGGAATAACTGGCGGGCTCCAGCAGAGCAGAAAGACAGGAAGAGACAAATTACGAATGAGTGCTGAGAATGACACTGGCCAAGGCACAGAGTCTAAGGCACACTCTGGTGTTCACCTAGAGACCCCGCAAGGAGGTTAGTACTTTGCTGCAGAATGTGCCCAAGTCACGGCCCTTGGGAGTGTACTGCAGGGTGGTAGTTGAAGCTGGTGGAAGGAATATCAAAAGCACAGGAGACAGAGCAGGCAGCACAGGACCAGGGTCTAGGACAGGCAAAAGTTCAAAAGGAAGGCAGCATAGGATCTGAGTCTTGAACAGGCAAAAAGATCAGAAGGCAGGCGGAAAACAAGCGTGGTCAGGTTAACAGGCCAGGTCATACACGGGAAACAACTTTAAAAGAGTAGAACACAGACTGAAGCACATAGAAGAAACTTCTATAATCGGTCACTGGAAATAGTGAGTCCCCTTTAAATAGGTGACCAATAGGGAGTGCGCAGGCTGGAAGAGAAAAAGAAGCGAGTAAGCTGGCGCCCGCGACTAGAGCGGTATAGACGGAGGAGGAATGTGACAGAGGAGGACGCCGCAGGAGAGAGATGTGGAAGGAATTAGGGATCTTAAGATTAGCAGGAAGAGATTAGAGATCTTAAGATTACCACCGATACGAGGTACAGAACTTCCAGAATGGGAAAAGGACCGATGAATCTAGGAGCAAGTTTGAGGGAAGGGACTTTGAGGCGGATATTTTTTGTGGAAAGTCAGACTTTTTTTCACCAACTTTGTAAATGGGAAAGTTTTTGAGAGGTTTACTCTGACGATTGTGGCGTCTTTATATTTTCTCCTCCTGAAGAAGCAGGGCAAACCAGTGAAACACGTTGAGGATTGTTTTTTGGATACCCCGGTACCTTTAAAGGACTTTTTAGCAGTCTAACTATAGGTTTTAATATTCTCCATATTTTATTATATATGTCTAGCTCATTTATTAAAACATAATTATACACATGGTTCGTGGAGCGTGATGTTGTCTGGAATTCACCACTTGAATTGAGACGTACTTCATTGGAGCTATCCGCAATCAAGCGGTTTTTATGGTTATGCTGAGACTACACCACCATTTGGTAAGTGTAAGCACAATCGGGTGATTTGAATTTGAGTGCACCATATTGGCAGTATTCATGGATACCATCTTCAGAAGAAACTTATATTCACCAGAGTCGTTCTATCAATTGCTTATTCACATTTTTAATCTGGTAAGCGCATTCACTAGAGGGGGATTCCTATTGAATTTTATCACCATTATTTGTCCATAGGATTTTTCACCCTGTTCTTACCATGATTTATTATTGGTGATTTATGCGGTTTCATTCATAATACTACACTTAGAGGAGATTATTATTACTTCTCTCTCTGCCTTTGTGCTCCTTTTTTTCTTTTCTACTTGTAAATGGGAGAGGGCTGATGTTTCTGGTCAAAAAATATTTTTTTGGGTGAGAGAAGCTTTGGAGAGTTTCTTATGTATCGTTTGCCACATGTTGGAAAATGTGTAAAGTTCTTTAGTAACAGCAGGTACAGAGGAAGGCAGGAAAAGCCTTCAGATTACAGCCATAAACACAAAAAAAGGGGAGACTTGGGAGGAAGAGTGAGATAAGTTGTTGTGTGCACATTCTTCCCATGGAAGAAGGTTGGACCAGTTGTCTTGGATATTGGAAATGAAGCAGCGGAGGAATTGTTCAAGGGATTGGTTGGTTCTTTTTGTCCCTCCATTGGATTGAGGGTTTTAAATGGAGGGAAAATGTAGATCCACACCCAGAGTATTATTGAAGCCTCTCCAGAAATGGGACACAAATTGGTATCCTCGGTCTGACACTATTTTGGTAGAGATTCCATGGATGCGAAAAATGTGTTGGATGAAAAGTTTGGAAAGCTCAGGTGAGAACCAAAATTTAGTTGTGAACCAAATGCAAGTGTTTCTGGCAGAAGGAGGAAGGTCAAAAATTAATTCCATGGAGATGTCTGTCCAGGGTAGTTGAGGAATAGACAGAGGAAGCAGGATAGGAGTTAGGAGATTTTGACTGAGCACAAGTGGTGCAGGCTGAAATGAAATATTTAGTGTCTTGGAACATCGAAGGCCACCAAAAGAAATGAGAAAGCAGTTCAAATGTTTTGGAGATATCAGGGTGGCCAGCTTGTCTGGAACAATGAACGAAGGAGAGTAAGGTCTGGCATAAATCAGGAGGGACAAAAAGGCAACCGGGAGGGGTTTCAGTAGGTGCCATAGTTTCGGCAGATTCAAGCTTTTTGTAGTGGGAAAATGAAATGGCAGAAATGAATTTATATTCGGAAAGAATAGAACCGCAGTCCACGGAAATGGGTTCAGAGGAGAGGCTGTGAGAGAGAGCATCGGCTTTATTATTTTTAGTATTAGGGATGTAGGTGATGGTAAAACTGAAACGGGAGAAGAATAGTGCCCATCTGGCTTGGCAATGGTTGAGACATCTGGCAGACTTTAAGTATTCAAGGTTTTTGTGGTTGGTAAAAATTGTAAAAGGGAAGTGGGCCCCTGCGAAAAAATGGTGCCACTCAGACAAAGCAAGTTTAATTGCCGGGAGTTCAGGGTTTCCCACATCGTAGTTGCACTCAGTAGGCAATAATTTATGAGAAAAGAAGGCACAGGGTTGGGAATTACCAGTTTGAGAAAGGATAGCCCCTGCACCGTAATCAGAGGCATCAACTTCGACCTTGAAAGGCCTTGTGGGATCTGGGTAGCGTAGTATAGGTGCAGGCATCCTTAAGATAGGAGAAGGGTTTTGTGGCTTTGTGAGACAAGACTTTGGTATTAGTAGATTTTATGGTAAGTGCAACAATCGGGGCTACTACAGAGGAAAAGCCTTTTATAAATTGGTGATAGTAATTTGAAAAACCTAGGAATTGTTGTTTCCCCTTAAAAGTGGTTGGTTGGGGCCAATCCAAAATGGCAGAAACTTTTTTAGGATCCATTTCAAAGCCAGAGGGAGAGATAATGTATCCTCAAAAGGGAATGGATGGTTTATGGAATTCACATTTTTGCAGTTTTGCATAGAGAGTGAGTCTGGAGTTGGAGAAGTACTTCTTTTACATAAGAAATACAATCAGAAAGAGACTTGAAAAAAATGAGGATGTCATCCAGGTATGCAACAGTACGTCCCAGAAGGTCACGGAAGATATCATTCATGAGTTCTTGGAAAACTGCCGGGGAGATGCAGAGGCCAAAGGGCATATCCAGATACACATAGTGTCCCTTATGAGTATTGAAGATAGTCTTCTACTCGTCCCCTTGTTGGATGTGAATCAAGTTGTAAGCCCCCTGAAGGTCCAATTTTGTGAAGATTTTAGCTTCGTTGAGATAGGAAAAAAGCTGTGAGATAAGGTAAAGAGGATAGGTATTCTTCACGGTTATAGGGTTCAAGCTCCCATAGTCAATGCAAGGTCAGAGACTGTCATCTTGTTTTGCTACAAAAAAAACCCGCACCAGCAGGTGAAGAAGTGGGTTGGATGAAGCCTTTAGTGAGGTTCTCTTGAATATAAGACCGCATTTCCTCAGTCTCAGGGAGGAAGAGTGGATAGGTTTGAACTTTAGGGGGAAAGGTTCCAGAGAGTAATTCAATAGGACACTCGTAATCATGATGTGGAGGAAAGGAATCGGCAGCCTTTTTGCAAGAGACATCCTGATAAGAGTGATACACTGAGGGAAGGAGAGGGAGATCTTCAGAAAGAGAGGGATAAACTTGCTACAGGCAGGTCAGGAGTTTTAGAAGGACAAGAGGAAGAACATTGAGTAACCCAGGATATTATTAGGTTATTAGTCCAATCTAGGACAGGATTGTGTTTCCTGAGCCAAGGTAGACCCAATATAATGGGTACAGAGGGAAAGTCTATTAATAGAAAGGATATTTCCTCGGTATGATTTCCATCAGTAGTACACTTTAGAGGAAAAGTAGAAGAAACTGTACCACCAGACAAGGGTCTACCATCAGGGGCCAAATCTCATAAAGGGGTAGACAATTCAAAGGTAGGGACAGTTTCAGAAAATGCTATGTCCATAAAGTTACCGGCTGCTCCAGAGTCAACAAAGGCCCAGGACTGGCAAGTGGAGTTTGGAAGGGAGAGGGTCACAGGAAGTTGAAAATGATGGGAAGCAGGAGAGAGAGGATTGGTGAGCTGGCCTAGGGAAGCCCCTCTTTTAACTTTACCTAGGCCTGTGAGATTCCCGCTTTTATGGGGCAATTCCTCACAAAGTGACCCTTCCCTTCACAATACAAACAAAGACCAGAATTTCTCCAGCAAAAGTGTTCATCATTAGTAAGGTGGGTGCTGCTGATTTGCATGGGTTCTTCCGAGTTGGAGAAAAAGAGGCAGAGAGGGGATGGTAGTGCCAGACGATGGAGGAAGAAGCGGAGAGCGTTTTTTCTTCTCCAGAAGGAGTTCATGAAGGCGATTGTTCACGTTAATATAGAGTGAAATCAATTCTTCTAGAAAGGTGGGTAATTCACGGGAGGCCAATTTGTCTTTTAAAGGATCCCCCAAACCATACCAGAAGGCAGCAACTAAAGCACGATTGTCCCACTGGGCTTCAGTAGCTAGGGTATGGAACTCAATGTCATATTTTGCAGTGGAGCGTTGTCCCTGTTTTATCCACATTAAACTGGAGGAAGCAGCGGAAGTGCAGCCAGAAACGTCAAACACTTGGCAGAAGGCCAAAATGAAGGAAGCTGAATTATAGACAATTGGGTCATCTCTTTCCCAGTAAGGAGAGGCCCAGGCTAGGATGTCATAATCCAAGAGGGTGACCATGAATCCGACTTTTGCCCTCTCCGAGGGGAATTGAATAGGAGCAAGTTCAAATTGGATTTTACACTGGTTAATGAAACCTCTGAAATGTTCAGGATTCCCCAAGTACCTGGGGGTTGTGGGAATGTGGGTAGATGCTGGAACACGATTTAAACATGAGCGGCAAGGAGCATGTGCTCAGGGGAGGTGTTTGCTGCTGACAGGACTTTGCTGTGGAATGTGCCCTCGGGAGTGTACTGCACAGTGGTAGTTGAAGTTGGTGGAAGGTATATGAAAATCATAGGAGGCAGAGAAGGCAGCACAGGATCAGGGACTAGGACAGGCAAAAGGTCAAAGTGGAGGCGGCATAAGATCAGAGTCTTGGACAGGCAAAAAGGTCAGAAGGCAGGCGGAAAACAAGCGTGGTCAGGTTAACAGGCCGAGTCATACACGGGAAACAACTTTAATAGAGTAGAACACAGACTAAAGCACCCAGAAGAAACTTATGTAATCAGGCAATGGAAGTAGTTTGAGTCCCCTTTAAATAGGTGACTGATCGGGAGTGCGCATGTAATATTGCATGACGCTGAGCGGGTAAGCTAGCGCCCACAACTGGAGCGGGTATAGATGGAAGAGGAATGCAATGGAGGAGAACGCCATGGGTCACGAGGGGAACCGACGGTAAGTTTCATTACAAATTTTCCCTCAATTGCAGTTGCAATGACAGACCTCACAACATGATTTAAAAGTGTCATAATCAAGTGAACTCCTGAAGCAGAGAAATATTTTCCAGAGTTAATAAAGGTTCTGTATGAGCATCCAATGATAGATGTTCCAGACATTAAAAAAGGGTTTATTGTACAGACTGATGCGTCTGATGTAGGAATGGGGGATGTCTTATCTCAAAAAGTAGAAGGGGAAGAACATAAAAAGACATTCTTTAGCAGGAAACTGACCCATTGAGTGGGTCCTAGTGTGCTTAAGGTACGATTTATTAGGTTAGAAATTCACCATAGAGAAATGCTTGAGTCACCCAGTGGTTCCTGGCTTTATAAAACTATAACTGCCAAGTGTTACATCAGCCAGGGGCACAGCAAGGTAATGCAAATGATTTATCCAGGGTGCATTGATTGATTGCTGAAAGTGTTCCCCCTGAGACTGAGCAGAGGGGCAAAATGTGGAGTGCAAAGTGTGTAGTGGGTGTAGTATTTGAGGGGGGTATTTTGCCCTAATAATGACACCCAGCTGCAGGCTAGAGCCTAGTATAAAAGGTAGAGAGACAGTTGGGTGGGGGTTGGTGTAGGTAAACTGGGAATCTTTGTGTGACTGATGCTGTGAATCCAGAGAAACAGGGAACTCTGGATACAGATCCTTTTATAAGACTCAAGCTGTACAGCATATGGAAATCCCAAGCAGATAACCCATGAAAAGGGAAGTATTTTCTGTTTTCTACCCAGAACTGTATGAGTTGCAGTTGCCCACTGTTTTGCTGCATAGTGACCAAAGAATTACACTGTGAAAGTTGTGTTTGAATTTGCTTTGTTTTGTCAAGAAAGACTGTTTAAACTGTCAGTGACAGTTTTAACTACACTGCTCCAAGTATGATCCTGCTTCACGCTTGCAGTTCAGATAATCCAAACCTCCACCAGAGTTCCCATGTGAGTCTTTCTATCTGCTAGCAATAGGGTTAACCTTTGGGGGTTTAAGGGTAAAGACCAAGGCCTCCTCCAGTCCTGTGGAAACCCACTTTAATTTGTGTGAGATCCATGACTGTATGCTTGAGTCTGTGTGGGTAGTCGAACCCAAGACAGTATATTCTAGCCATGGATCCTTTACAGTTTGCTCAAGCCATGGATCCCATTGGGACTCAGCTCATATGCATTTTGCTACCATAGCCTTTCCAAGTACAACACCAAGGATTTCTTGATTTGGGCCTGAGTGACAGTCGGTAATCTGTGACAGTACGTTTGTACCAGTGTTGAGCCCTTGACAGTACAGCCATTGTGTAAAACCCCAAGAGTCTTGGAGGTTGCCACTGGTGATTTAAATAGTGATACAGAGGAATTGACTTGTACTGATAGACAGTTTTTTGCACAGACACTAGAAACAAAATCTGATTTCTATATAGTTCTAACTAATGACATTGACATGGGGAAAAGTAACACAAGATGGTTAAACATTAGGGATAAATGTAGGAGATACAAGTCATGTATATATTTTATTTTATCCTTAGTTATTTATGCTTAATATTTATATTTATTGACCTATTTATTTGTATTTATTCACTTGTGTTTCATCACATTGTTACAGTTTGTATTTCTCTTCTATCTTTCTATGCAAGTCTTTCTCTACTTAGATTGTAAGCTCTACATGGGAGGGACCTCCAACCTCTTGTGTCAATCACAACCTGGCACTTAAAGTGTTGTATCCTTGTGATATTATACTTGTATTGTGTAATGCACTTTTCCCATATCTGTATTATATTTGTATTGCTGAATTGTACAGCGCTGCGT
>JAKJJM010083908.1:0-14595 GCA_021901965.1 Pipa carvalhoi
TTTTTTTTTTTTTTTTTTTTTTTTTTTTTTTTTTTAAGCACAGCTTGATCATAGTGCTCGGTGCATTGTACAGTTACCTCTACCTGTAAGGGGGCTCTTACCCCTAAAGTTCCATCATCCCTGAAGACAATAGGTTGAGATCTGTAACTGTCTGAAGCTGTAATTTTTGGTTATATTTACTGAAGTCAGTTTTTGAGTTGAATATACTATTTTACACCTGGATTTTGGCATATGAATTATTCAGCGTAGACATGAAACTCTCTGAAGAGTTAATATTTTAAATGTGCGAATGAAACTATGAAATCATATCCTTAGTACTAACAGTTAATTGGATCCCTGAGCTTAATTAGGATTTAGACCAAAAAAAAAACCCTATAGATACTGGATGTCTCTGTACTTTGTGGTGTCTGGTCGCTATCTCTGTCCATAGAATGTGATGACCTACTGTATACTGAAGCCTGGCAGTGAGTTTGTCTGATGCCATGACTGTGTAAAACTAAGCTGAGCAGGTAACATTAACCCATACTCTCCTTTCTCTTCTTCCCTCCCATTCCTTTCCTAACACTGTGTCCTATATTATTTCTCACCTGCTATTTCATTTCTCCTGTCACTTTTCTTTCCTTCTGCCTTTATTTCCTCCTCCCCTTTTAATCTTCCTTTTTAACTTTTTTTGCATTCTTTACATCCTCCCCTATTGTCTACATTTCAGTCCACCTCTAACCCTTGTCTCCTGCTTATTTCTGTCTTCTCTCCTCTTGCCCATCTTCTCACCTATTTGCTTTTTTCACCCCTGGTATTTTCTCACCACGTTTCTTCTGCTTTTTTACTGTATTTAGTCCCTTCCCTCCATTGTTTCCTCCTGTTATCTGCACAGATCCCCCAGGAGCACAGGCTGAGACTGTGCAGGGAGGTACAGTAATTGTGGCACTGAAACTCCTGCATTGCTCGGTCCATCTCTTTGTTGCCTATGGGAAGGGGAGGGTCCTGGTGTAGGTTGGATTAAAGCAGGAGTGGAAGTAATGCCTTTGGGTATGCACAGGATCCTTATAAGTCCAGGGGTTCTGCTGACCACTTCAGTGTCCAGTTATATCTAATTTGTGAATTTAAGAAATATTTCCAATACATTATTTTAACATTACATTCCTCCATGTCTTACAGCTGCTAAAAGTACATGTAATTAAACAAATATCAAACAGCCAAACTTCCATCGGATGCTACCACATTGCCACACTAGCTGTTTTTTTGCTGAGCTGGAGAAAACAGTATCCATTGTTTCCAGTGGGATAATCCACACAGGCAATTTTGTTTTGCACCATAGACAATAATGAGCCTAACCAAAAGCAGGTCAGATACAAAACTGCCAGTGTGACCCTGACCTTAGTATATTTGATCTGCTTCTTTTCAGTTGAATTCTACATAAACTGCATATTTCACATATGGCAATAATGCTAACGTACCATCCTCATAGTACATTGCTGTTTCCGTCATGATACATACACCTATGCCAACATGGCTATATGTGCACTGCCACAATAAGATCATCACATTATTTTTATGACTAAACTGGCCTGGATAATGTGACCTAATAAGCAAATTAAAATAGAAAAATGCTACCTCTTCCTTTCATATCAGTTGTAAGAGAAACTGTTTTAGACTAATGGCACACTAGGAGTTTTGTCTCTGTGTGGTATTCCACTGCAGTAAAGAGCCTTGAGTGAGTCCCTATTCACTTGCCTCTTTACTGCCGTGTTCTGCTTGAAAATTTACCGACAGCAATTTAACCACTAATAAATTTTGCTAGAGAGGTAAGTGAACTGAAAATCTTTCCTAATACCAATCTTAAGGTCAGAAATAGTGCATCTATTTTATTTTTATTTGAACCACCAACATTGGGTGTGCAGTGTTACATACATATTGATATCATTAGTTAGATATATCAGATATAGAGAAGCAGCAGAAGACTGTTTGTAGGGGATCTTTTAGTACCTAGGAATTTTCTTACATAAAGAGTGGTAGAGACACAACAAAGCCTCACAGAACAGGAGTGTTTACAAACTGCATCACCTCCTCACTCAACAGAAGGTTCTACAGACTTCATAAAGATACCTTTGTTTACTAGCTCCTAATGCACTTACTGGCCCCACTTCTGCATCTCATACTGGCATTGAATGCGCCTTTTTTAAAACATTTTCGATATGATTTTACTAGGCAACTTCACATGGAACTGGCAAAAAAAATACCTTTAGGTTAAAGACATTTGCATTCAAGCCAAAGTAGGTAATAGCCTCAGTGACAAGGTAAACAAAATCAGAAGGGTGCTGGCATCCAAATGGATGGAATCTATGTTAAGCATCTCTTTCAAAGGCCATTGAACTGTATTGATCGGAATGTCAATGGAGGAAAGGGAAAGAGAGACAATCCTTTCATGTCAAGGCTGTGTAATAGGGTTTCACACTGTCTGTCCTACCTACTATCTCCGTTCATCTTTCTCCCTCCTCCTCCTTCATGCAGGCAGCTGATGCAGTGGGAAAGTCTCTTTTTGTGTGACCCTAACAAAATCTCCTCTAGACTGGGGTCTCGTACTTCATCCTATCTCCATGGATGTGGAGTTATTATGCCTATCCAGTTCGTATGTGCTAATGCTATAGTGATGTGACCATATATAATGTTCTAATTTGTGGATAATGCTTCAGGGGGTTGGTGAAGGGCATTGCTTTGAGTTTGGCATAGAAGCAAAATAGAAAGGTAGTAGCAAAATATAATGTATGTTTTTGATGGCACCTTTCTGCTGTTATTTTTCAGCTTCTAAACATCCTAATGAGCCAATCTCAATCTTTGTTTCCTTTGTACTAATAATCCATTTATATGTACATATTTTACTTACATATTTTATGTTCATTTTGGATGTTTTAACTATTTAAAAGACCCAGGAGTGCTCGCCAACCTTTTTGCTTAATCTTTGTATGTATTTTTATATATAAACCAGGTGGCTAAATCTTAAAGGTAGTCATAAGGTGAATAATAATTGTGTTTGTGACTGCACTGTTGCAAATTATAATTTTAAATAGTAAACTTAAACCCAAGGGCTAATACATAATGGCTACTTTGTAGCAACAATGAGAACAAGAACTAAGACCACTCAACTGGCAACAGTTACAATACCCATAACACTGTGTACACCAAGATCATGATACCACTGCCCCTACTAAACTGCACTTGAGATGTCCTGAGTTTCTTCTTTCACCATTGTTACTGTGGAGCCTAACTGGTGGTGATATCAGGACCTGCTCCTTCTACACAATTTGGGGCCTGTCCCCTGACTGTGTGAATGTGCCTGAACATCCTCTCCTACTTTGTAGCAGCAGGTTTCACTAATTAAAAGCTTGGGACATCCCAAACCAATGGGATTGTTTTCTTTTTCTGATCTTCCTGTCTTTTAAATAATTCAATGGTCACAATAAATATGCAAATAATTGTTGGCAACTAAACTATCTCTTTCAATGATGTCAAAACTGTGAAGTCACCTGGGGTGATAATTATATTGTGTTACTATCTGAACATGACTGATCACTGTGACTCCCCAGTGGAAAAGTCAGTGCAGTCGTTATCACCATGAGGCCAGATGAAGGGACCATAATTTCTTGAAAGCTTGCAATGATTAATTAGCCAATAAAGGTATCATTTGAAACCCACTTTTGCTGCTTTCATTGTCACAAAAGTGCTACTCATCAATTATATGTGGCAGTTTTTTCTTGTTTGACAGTGGATTATATGTTTGCCATGTGTACTAAAGTGGTTATATTAAGTTTCCCTTTCATTTACCTTTCTTTTTCAATATCATTCTAGTTTGCCAGTAATGTCATCCTTCCCTCTCTGTCCTTCGGGACAGACTTGATTAGAAACTGAGTTATATTACAGCGTTAGCCTATAAAATTGGCTGTATATTATGTCTTTCTGTCATTATTGTTTGCTTTTAAAGTTTCTATTATAGAGTGCTATACTTAATACCAGATTTGAAAGGGTAGATTATGGGCTGTTGAATAGCAGAGCAGAATTAAGCCCTGGGGTTACATGGCAAGGCCTACCCACTCGGGTGCTAATTCATTAAAGAGTGAGTTTGCGGCACTTCATGATAATTGGCCCATGAATTTGCAAAACCAGTTTTTTTTCATTCATTAATCTGTATATTGTCACAGAAATGGTGCAAATTGTCACAAAGTACTTTCAACATCAACTGCCAGTGTCGTACTGGGTTTCCTAGGCCCACTGTGAGGCACCACCCAGGCATATGAAATCACGTGACGAGCCTGGCAACAGAGAAAATCTCAACCATGTCGGGCTGGCCTTCTGGATGGGGCCTCCTTAGGGTCCCCCTCAGGGCCTGGGGTCCACCGGGAATTTTCTGTGTCCCAGCGGGCCGGTCCAACTATGCTTTCTGTAAATGGTCTGATAGATAAGAGCAGTGGCATATTGAATGGAATTTGATACTAAATAGATGTATTTTTGTGAAGTTGCTATCTTTACAAAGGTACCATGCTACTTACAAATTGCAACTTGGTTTCTCTTTTCTAGACTCCTATTTCTGACTTCCATCCTATATTTCATGCACCTTAAATTAATCTACCTGCAGCCTAACTGAGCATCTACACTAAGGTGAGCGCGCGTACTGCTCCACACACTCTATCTGCTATCCTGGGCACTAAGGCATTAACAAGGTCTCCAGAATAGATGGTCAGTTTGGAGTAGGCTTGTACTAAATGGGAAAGCAACTCTTTCACACAGCTGTGTATTTCCATCTCCCCCCCCCCCCCAATGCAGTGCTTTCAGTCTCACTTGAAATCTTTGAAGTTTTACTCCCACTGAAGAACAAGAACAGCCATTAACTTCTCATTAACAAATCCACTTGATCATTGCTAAAAACACGACCTTAGTGACAGGGTCTGTTGTTTTGTGGCTTCGTAGGCCAATGTGTTATTTCACCTCTTAATCAGGGCCCTGAGGGCCCCAATATTGTATTTATATGAAAGAATCAAACATTTGTGAAGGAGCCAAATACTTTTATCATATATTTCATTTGGAGTTTTGATATTTTATAAGTTTTGACCATTTAACCTTATAATCAAGTTTTTTTTACTGTCCTTTTTTTCAGTAAATTTTCTATTTTTCTAATTTGTTTTTCTGCGCTTCTCTTAGTAATTTATTTATCAACATCATATTTTAATTTTACAATTCAGCTTGCCTAGCAGCTATTGACCTAGTATAAACCATTACGTCCCAGTTCTGCAGTGAGAGCAGGGGAATATAATAATAGTTAAAATATAGAAAAAGCAAATAAGATGTTACGAAACGGGCAAAAACAAAAAATAAAATAAAAACATGCTACTTTTACAATTTTTATTGTCTTTTTCCTATTTGTCTTTGGTAAATGGGTAAAAAAAAACAACAATTTATTCAGCAGAAAAAAAAAACAAGGCTGCAAGGTATTCTTGTACCAGTTTCAAAACTTTGTGGAAGAATCTGCTGCTGTATTTTAAAAATGTAAGCTGTAATGTAATATTATTTTGAATGTATTACAGGTTTCTATGTGGAGTATCCCACAACTTGGGGCTACAGGTAAAAGCTGGACCATCCAGCCCTAACCTCCAGATGGACACAAGTGGTTATTTTAGCCCAGGAGGATTGTCTGACACCAGCAGCAGTTATGGACCTTCTATTGGAGGTCAGTCACAAGACCTTGACTCTCCTACTGCCCTGCTAGGATTCTCTGATTCTGGGGAGAAGATGTTTGCCGACAGTCCACCATCACTTGGGGAAGATCCCACAATGCAGTGCATGCTACGGTCAGTTCCCAAGCGACTGTGCTTGGTCTGTGGGGACACAGCTTCTGGTTACCACTATGGGGTAGCATCCTGTGAAGCTTGCAAAGCTTTCTTTAAGCGTACAATACAAGGTATGGTTGATGCCAGCTATTATCAATGCCACTGTAAATGTAAAGTTGTCTAAAGCCTAGGTTTAATTTCTGTGTGTATAATATTGCTATTGATCATGATTATTAAAGCCTTTTCATGTTAGTATTCTACATTTTTGCATATATGTTCTAATTTCTCCCAAGCTACACAGATTTTACTTGGCTTCCATGCACTCAAAAAGGTGATTTTTTTTTTTTATCACTATAAGGGAATCCAGGCATATTAGTAGCATGTGTCATATTATTGTATAATTCAGTGACAGTAAAAAAAAACGACCAGCACATTTAGGATAAAAAAATCAGTAGACCCACAAAATAGCAAACCATAAAAACCAAACTTCTCAACTGCATTTCTTTAGGAATACAACCCTTTGTTTGTGGAGTACAAAGAAAGACAATGTTTTAGGGTGATGTTAACCAACCTTCACCAGGTGTGTGCCTTGTTCAGGTGAGCATCTTGTTTTTTATGGTTTGATCATTCAGAGACTGCCATCATGGGTTTTAGTAAAACAAACTGCATGGGTCTCAGCATGGAGCTCTAAAAGGCAAAGATAATCAGAAACAACTATTATTTGACCTTTTCAGATTGGAGTCTCAAGAGCTAAAAAGGAACATTTGAGAATTAGGATGTTTCAGACTAATTCTTCCCATTCTTGTGATTTACAAATCTTTTTTCCAGCATGGATTTAAAGCCGAGAGGGGGGAATTAATATGTAAAGACATGAATATTAATAGACCATTGACTAACATGGCAGCCTGTCTATAAATATATGTCTCAAATAAACCAAGAGCCACTCTGTTCCACCCCTTGTCCCTACTTGTCGTATTGAGACAATATATTGTGACAGCTCTACGATGGAGCAGGCTAGAGGTTAGAGCAACATAATTAAATCTTTATTGATCCATTTCTGGAACTAAATATGTGAAAAGGATTGTGCCTGTTTGCAGACAGTTTACAGAAGCTTTCCTGCTAACCTGAGTGGGTCTGTACTATCAAGGGGGTAGCAGATATAAGATACCGTATGTGAGAGCAGAAATGGTTGGACAGAGTAAGACACAATTAGTTTGCCATGAAAAGGCTGCTCTGCTTTCTAAACATAGTCACTACAAAGTTTATGTGCAAGGTGTAGTAACCCAGCTGTATTATGTGTGAAGTGGAGAAGAATCGAGTTGATGCTATTTTATTAACCTATTTACTATTATTAGTAAACACTGTGGCTCATTTAATACATTGGAAGAGATTCTGGTCCATCTGGAAGCTTCTAGTTTCATGCATGCTCCCTACTTTCATCATGTATAAAATAAAAGCTTCTCTGGATTCCAATTATATCTGCTATAGTTAAGGGTTTGCCATTGAGTAAAAAATATGTTTCATATGCAGCCATCTATCTTGGAAATGAGCAACTTAATACCAAAGGTATAAGAGAAGTTTAGGGTTACAACAGACATTTAATTTTTTTTATCATTTGCATTAAATAATGTACAGTTTATAGAAAGAAATACAGCAGATGGATCTTTTCTTTTACTCCTTAACTTTGATGCTCATAATATGTTATTAAAATCCAAAAACTTCTTAAACTCTTGTTGCATCTTGTGTGTCAATGTTGCAGCAATAAGAATAAAAATAATAACAGATTTGCATGTAATGGCTGAACAGGAGGTTTCATATTGGTTAAATAATCCCATTGATCTGTGTGTGAAGGCTCAATATGGCCAGTGTAAGGGAAAAGCATTAGACCTAACCCCAGAATTACTCTGTTTATTGATTACTAAAGTACTCAGTCTAATGGGGAGGGATATCACAATGTTCTGATCCCTTCTTGCCTAGGAACATTATTATGAATATTAAATCAGTCTGTCTGATAGAAAAGCACAATGCTACATGTCAAACATATTATTCATGGACCAGTAACACCCAAAAAATAAATTTCCCATTAGGATTGGAATGGTAGTTATACAAACACATCACTTGTAAAAATGGTATCTTTGAAGTTAAATGTATTAATTTGATTGTTTTCTGTCTGTACTTATTTTATACTCATAGCAGCCTATATTGTTTACATCATCTTCACAATTGGTTAAAGTATTTGTTGTTTATATGAGGTATATGTACTCAACCCTTAAAGGGGGTTCTCTCCTGATATAATTCTCTTGCCACTTTTACTTTTCCTGGATTTCCTGGTGGTTCACACATGCACAGAAGTGCTGCTAGATTATACATGTGCTTCTACGCATGTCTAAACCAGTGCTGCAGCTCAGGAAATGCAGCAATGGCAGGAGGTTGGCATCCAGAGAGAAGAGGATTGCTAACTCATGCTAACTCCCTTCCCTAGCCTTTAGAACAGCGGTTCTCAACCTGTGGGTCGCGACCCCTTTGGGGGTCGCAGGACTGTCTCACAGGGGTTGCCGAACCACTGCTCATCCATCCGGCTCCGCCGGTCCCTTTATATAGGGTTGGTTGCGTGATGACGTTGCGGCCAAACGTCATCACGTGATGCACATACGTGATGACGTTTGACCGCAACGTCATCATGTACGCGCATCACGTGATGACGTTTGGCCGCAACGTCATCATTTGACTGGGCACACCCCTGCGATGACGTCATCACTGGAGTCGTGGACCACAATAGGTTGAGAACTGCTGCTCTAGAGCTTGACTTTAATATGGGAATAGTGCAATGGTTGCGACTTTAATATGGGAATACTGTCGTGACTGCGGATTTGCTATGGTTTCTGATGGTCTTAGGCAACTCCTGGTAAATCGTCATTCAACCCCTGAAGGGGTCACAACTCCCATGTTGAGAACCACTGCTCTAGCCCATTGTGGGTTGGAATTCTATAGAACTTTCTGTCTATTCCCATAAGCTAGGTCATCTGATCTATGACCTGAGTTCTCTGGGAACTCCTAAACTTTCTAGGAAGTTCTTTTAATGGGAAAAATAAACACCAATCATTAGCAAATGGCCCCTCACCATTTTATTACACAGCCCATATTTATTTCAATCTGCCCAGTTAAATTGCTCAGTGCCCAGTAGGCCATCATCAAGACTAGCTGGCTGGGTTATTTTTATTTGCTGAGCTGGCCGGGCCTCGTACAACAGTACCCCCTACCTTAACAGACTGAATTTGAGAAGACTGCCCTTAGTTTATTTCATTTTTCCATTGGCACTATTTAACTTAATTAACATTTCCAGAATTAAACCCACAGTTCTCTGTAAAATTAAAATAGTAGCATATAATTTGTTTGTGTCTCCATGCCATGTAAGTAGCTCCTGGCTAGTTGAAGGGTCTGTACCATGTGTGTGCTTTATGGTAACAGATTGTTGTCCTTGTGCATTCTGTCCCATTACTTCTCCATTGTCTACCAGCAAGGCAGGAATCCTGTTTTATGACAATTTACCCCATTTTTCCAATGACTAGTGTAAGGCTGCAAGGGACTTTACAAGCTGCTGTTCTCTAGCAGCAAAAGTTGCAGACTGATTGGCATGCTAAACATGACTAGCTCAATTAACCCTTTAAGAAACGAAGAGTGACTGACAGTGGGAATTCAGTGGCAAGTTGGAGTTCATCAGGGCCAGGCTAAGGGGAAATATGAAATCTTACTTTGTAATGTACTGTAGTAGATGCCACAGTTAGAAATGCTTTATTTAAACTATGCGTTCTTGCCTTGTTGCTCATACAAAATATGCTGGACTGTTGCGCACTAATTGGAGATATAATGGCAATCCATGCCAAGTTTCCGCTGGATCTGATTGCCCTTAGCCTGCTTCCCCTATTTAAGGGCCTGAGGAGGAATCCATCAGGCAGAAGTAAACAGTCAATAGTCATTAGCGTGTTTGAGGTTTGAGTGGCAGTGTGATCCAGCACATCTTAACACAGAACCCCCCAGGGGACGCTGTGCTGTGTACACCAGCCTGTGCCTTCCACTTCTATCTGAATTTTACTCATTTGTAATTAAACAGGCAGGAGATACCCCAAAGGAATGAGATGGAAAGGAATGGGAGAAGAGACTGAAATAAAATCCCCCCCCCCCACCTCATGTCTCATGTTACTCATTTTTTTTGCATAGGACAAGATATCTGTCATTTTTGGCCTGTGCTACTCTGGAAAGTGAATTCTTCCAGTTTTCGTATAAACAAACATTTACATTCCAGAATACTTTCTATAACTTCTTCTGCATATAAATGCACTCTACATTTTGTAGAGTCACCAGCACTTTCCTGTTACTCCTATTGTTATATATATTACCTTTTCCTGTAATTCTCCTTGTTTCTGTTTTCATGCATCCCTCTCATTTCCCCCAGTTGCTCCCAATAATTGGTATGGCCCTTGAAGCCCCCAACCCCCATTGTTTATTAGGATCACCTGCCTAAATATTCATGTAGGTTCATGTAATCTTATTAGTAATGTTTTCCATTGCTCAGATAAACCCTTTAGGATTAATCCCTGGTAACAATGCCATGTGAATCATCCTGTCTACTTACTTACACCTCCATGTTCCCCATTATTCTCCCAGGAAATATTGAATACAGCTGCCCAGTAGTAAATGACTGTGAGATCACAAAGAGAAGGAGAAAGTCTTGCCAAGCCTGTCGCTTTCGCAAATGCCTGAATGTAGGCATGATGAAGGAAGGTATGTGCTACTGTTTTAACTCTTTATTTTTCATTAAATAGCGTTTCCACCATTTTTTATTTTAATCTTTCTATAGACATAATGTATCCTTCCAAAACCCTTTTAACCCCTAATCATGAGTCATAATCCACATACAACAGACTTAAGGCATGGCTTCTCAGTGGAGGCATGGTCTGTCATGAATAAAATGCTTTATGTCCCTTCCATTTGTTCTATTAACATAGTATAATACAGTGAATACTCACAGCATGACAAATAAACAGAGAGTTAACCTAAAGCCACGTCTGGTATATGTTAATTCAGTTATGCAGTTAATTCAAGAAACATTTTGATGTTGATTTTCCTTTAATATTTTGTTCCTAGGTGTGCGGCTGGACCGTGTTCGAGGGGGGCGACAGAAGTACAGACGTCCAGTGGAAGTAGAGACTTCAGATACCTGCTCCTATATTACATCTCATTACTCTCTTTTGGGGAAGAAGAAAAGTAGGTATACAAAATGTGCTATGCACTTCATTGTACAGAATGCGTTTATGTGCTGCAAGAGATGACTGGCCAAATACATAATAACTTTAGTTTTGAGTGGCAGTTTGTCTCCAGTATACACTCTTAGTGAACTAATTCTCTGGAACCCTTACCCTATGTCCCTTACTTTGCACTGCATTTGTTTGTCCTCTAAATGTACCATGTGCAGATTTGTCTCTTACTCCTTTCAGTGAACAAAGTGGTGTCACACTTAATCCTTATGGAGCCAGGAGAGATTTTTGCCACCCCTGACACCAGCATCCTTGACAATGACCTCCACACACTAACCACTGTGTGTGAGCTTATCAACCGTAAACTCCTGATGACAATTGGCTGGGCGAAACACGTTCCAGGTTTGTTCCTGTTATACTTTTTTATAACCACCATTTTAGCTGACGTGAGTATAATAACAATAATGATGAATTAAATTAGCAATAACCACAGCCTTGTCAGTATCTTAAGTAAAGACCCTTGATAATTGTTTGATGTAGAAATTAATTAAAAACACACCTAAGAAATGTATTTAGATATATATAGGACAATGTACATACTTGCAAACATTGGTAATTTAATGGTTTGGTGGACAGTTCACATGGGCATGAGATTGTGTGTGGGATGGTGGATAAAAATAAATTAGCATCCCACTTAGCCATGGTAAAGAGTTAGATGCCATTATAAGTTGGTACTGGAAAATATTAGCACAGAGTGAGTGAGGTTACGGCAGGATCAGAGTGGAGTGAGCAGTGTTAAGCCAAAATGTCACTTCCCAGAGATCTGGTTTCCCCAGACACCCTGCAGTTTCACTTTCAGTCTCAGAATAAAACCCAACTAGTTACTGGGTATGGGAACATATCTACAGAGTTTAGTGAGGTTTATACCACATAACAACCAGCAATCCCTTACAAGTGAGAATCTATTTTTCTACCCTATTGTTGAAGGAAGTGAGTACAATACCCTGGGCTAGTGACAGGTGAAGGTATGTGACAACAGTAACCCTGTATATATAGTTCATATACTATATGTATGCTTTGAGTTATTGTTACCTATAAAATGCTGGACTTTATGAACTGGTGCTAAATAATGAAAAAGATGTGCCATCTGTTCTATATGTAAGAATGTCTGTTGCCCAGAGAGGTTTTTCTTTGGATGACAATCCCTTAAATGTCCCTTTAACAATCTACAATGTAGTCACTCATGTCATCAGAAAGCTAATCTGAGGCAGGGTGAGGCTGGTGTGTAAGGTACCACTAACTTCACCCCAATTTTAAATTTGTCTTTTATTTGCTACTGTAACTTATTTGGGGTCTCTCACAATTATGAGTAGAGGGCTAATATATTTTTCAATAAGGACTAGCTAAAAAGTGTTAACTTGCTTTCATGCCAGTATAAAATCTTTAGCACGCAGACTTAAATTAGAGAAATCATTTTCTTTGTTTAACCTAAACATCTAGCCCATACTTGACTGGGAGGATGGAAAAACTGAGGAGTAAGAGAAAGTAGCGATTGTAGGGAAGAGAAAGATAGATAGATAGTATTTAAGAGACCAGGGAAGATAGTAAATACAGGTATGAGAAAACCAAGAGAGAGAGAGGAGACAGAAATAGCAAACAGATAGAAAAGAAAATATGAGACATGGGTATGGAGCCTAGGAGAACTGGAATGGGATGGGAGAATGTATACTTGGGAGATATAGACAATAGAGAAAACAAATACATGAGAGCAGAGGGGAAAAAGAATGGTACAGAGAAAATGGATGAATTAAAAAGAAAATGAAGGGCAGCAAGAGGAAAAGAGTAGGGAGAGAGAAAGCATGTAAGGGTTTTTAGGGAAAGAAAGAGAGTCTGGAATTTCAAGACAGATTTTTACTTTTAGGCATAAAAGGTAATTGCATTGCAGTGCTAGTTGAGCTTTTATTTGATGCTAAATCAACTCACTGTACCAGTATACACAGAATACCAAACTGAAGGCTATGATGTGGAATATGATTGGATTCATTGCTTTCTGTGGAGAGATGCTACAGTCTGTTTCCTTTACCACACAAATGTTGGGTTAACTTTATACATGGCTGGATGTTTTCTTCAATGATTCTCCTTTGGGCAGATTCTGTACTATCTGCATTGGCATCTATTGAGTTGGTCGGGAAAGGAGACAGATTACCATCTCCCAATTAACGGTATTCAGGGTCTCTTCAGCATTTGTGTGCTGGGAATGACACTGCAGACCCTGGTAACAAGGACGGCTGCTCCTTCCTTCCTGCTGTGATAGCAATCTCCAATATTTCCCAATTAAGTGAATCACTCAATATAAAAAAAGAAACAATTGTATTCAGATGTTTGAAAAAAGGTCTAGGTAATGGCTAGATGACAGCACAAAGAGGAGGTAATTGAAAAAATAAAAACAGTGCACGAGAGGGCATTTGGTGCCTCTGTGATATTCTGAATAAAAAGAGAAGGAAAAGGGCAAATTCTGTACAGAGAGAGAATAGAATTTAACAATTGTAACCTATGAAAGGTAAAATTTCCCAGAAATAGTTGACCTGTAATCACAGCATAAAATAACTCTAATTGAAGTATCATGAAAAACAAGTGGAGAACATTGATGAAATGCACTAATTCCTGATTCAAATGTATAGTTAGGACTACTTTATAGTTAGGTCTACATTTATGTTCTCTATAGTATACTGCTGTGTGCTCTTCTCTTTGCAATTTCTCCTCCTTAACCTGATTGTTCTTTTTGCTTTATATTAAGATTTAGAATATTTGTTTTCAATTGTAGGTTTCTCTGTACTTTCCCTTGTGGATCAGATGGCCCTGCTGCAGAGTGCATGGATGGAGATTCTAGTCTTGGGGATAGTCTACAGGTCTATGACGCTGAGCGAGGAGCTGGCTATGGCAGATAACTTTTTGCTGGGCAGGGAACAATGTAGGGCAACTGGGCTGATCCATCTTTATACTGTGCTTCTCCATTTAGTGAAGAAATACAGAAAGACCAGGTTGGACAAAGAAGAATTTGTCACACTTAAAGCAATGGCTTTGGCCAACTCAGGTATCCACTGCATTACTGTGCCCTACAATTGTTTCTTGTTCATTGTTTTTCTTGTATTAATTTGTTACTGTACTGCAGTTCAAAGATTGTAGATCTCCTTGCTAATCATAGGTTCTCATAAATATCACCTGTTGAATTCACTTCTCTACAATTTGAGTCACATTGCTGTAATAGTCACAAATTCACTTCTCCTTATTGATGAAGCTGTGGATAGATTTGTTGTGTAGTGTGGCGAAGTCAATCGAATAGAAGTAGAATGCAAAGTCGTGCAGAGTGATGTGAATTCCTCCAGTGGAGTGCAGTGATGTCATCCTCACCATACCCCACTAACTGTATATAAGTGAATATTACATCTGTTTCTATGTCACCTTGTCCCTAGTTCATCCTCACCATACCCCACTAACTGTATATAAGTGAATAATACATC
>JAKJJM010083934.1:0-10251 GCA_021901965.1 Pipa carvalhoi
TAATTATCCAGCTTCAGATGAAACAACTACAGGGATGAATGGATTCACACTAAGGTATAGTACAACATATGTAAAGATGTAATCTGACTATAGTTCTCCTTTAATATGCACAGATGGAACACACAAGAATCATTGCCATCACTGTTTTTTTATTCTATCTGATACTCTATACTTTACCAAAACAAAAACTTTGATAGACCAACTGGAAGACTAATCATGTTCATTGGTCAGCATTAATTCCATCTTTTATCCTGTAGAAATTTTGGTTGATCAGGTCCCTTACTCCTGTGAGATGTAACATTGTTCTATTATTAAAGATATCTTACTTTTTAAACATATGGATAAGGTAATCTGTGATGTAGATTTTGTATGGTTGTTTTAGCCTGTAAACCTCCATCCCCTAGAAGGGTGAATACTGTACAAGAGGACATATTGATGAACCCTTCCTGAAGGGTCTGCACTGAAACAACCTGTGATAGATTGTTTGGAGATTCTCAAATATAATTGTCTTTTTCCTCATCGTGTTTTTGCCTTCCTCTGGATCAACATTGCAGGATAATAGGCTTAACTGGATGGACTTGTTTATTTTTTTGGCTTATAAGCACTGTTTTAGAATTATTACTTTTTGCTGGGCATGTCTACATTGATGGAGCTGAATGTCGACCTGTCTTTTGTCAATATTTTTATGAACTGTTTTTGAAGGCAATTTTTTGTATCTCAATCTATTTTATAAAGAACATTGTGTTTATCTGTTTCTTGCATCAATTATATTTGTTCAGTGTTGTTAATGCCATCCATGTTCAACACTTGAAGTGTTTTTTGGCATGATCAGTACTGCACATCTATGTGTTAGATTGACAGGGCCTCATTGTCAGAAGTCTGAATAGTCACATAAAACTCTAAATTCACATCTATTCGCCACTTTCCCATGTTCCCTTATTGATCAAACTCAGATATAACAGAATTCTGAGCAAACAGTGGACCCAAAAATACATGCAAGCCCCAAAAGTGAGAAAAGACTGATAACTTTTCCATGCTGATGTGGGTTTGTGTTGTAATGACTGAATAGAAAGTTCTCAACTATATTATCTTTTGAAATGAAAGGCCGCTACGTGTTCCACTGAACTTGTTGTCTTTGCCATTAATTGCTGCGTGACCTTAATGTATATTGAAAATATGATACACAACTTAAATCAGCAATTTCTTATAAAAGTTTGAATTTGTCACTGTCTAAGTATTGTAGCATGATGTGGTGTGACTGCATTGAAATTCCAGATAAGTGGTGATAGGCTGAAAAGATTCTTGTAGAAAGAAGCAAAATGGATTTGTATAATAGAAACACCCATTGATTTAAATTCACATAATCACATATAAGAGCATCATCTTCATTTGATGTTTATTACAGTTGCAATTGTTGTATGTACTTTGTATATGCTGTTTTGGGTACTTTCTCATATGATGGACTAGAAATTGAGCAAACTTCTTTTTTTTTTACATTTCTGTCCTTTAAACTTCAAATTAATAGTTTTTTTTTTTTAAAGAGTCCATCTTTAGATGACTCAGTGTACAATGACATAAATAGATTGTGCAATAGAGCAAAGGGAGCTTGAAATGGGCTGTTGTAAAAGTTCAAAACATTGCCGACGTGCAGAATTCTGAGAGATTGGCCTTGTGTTTGTGTTTTAAATTAAACATTAAATGGTTATGTTATCTCTTTATGGATATTAGCTAGCTTACAAGAAAGAAAGTCTGACAACTTTGCAAAGTTTTGTGACTTTTTTAACTTCCCCTACTTTGCATTTATCTCAGATGTTTGCTGAATAATACATTAGAGAACTCTAAGTTGAGGAGTTCCATTCCACTTTGTTCACTGTGGCAGATAACGATTACGACTGTACCCAGAACAATGAGCTGTGTGAAGCAAGAGTTAAGAAGCCATGTTTTTTTGGCACACCTTGTGCTTTTGTTTTCTTGCAAACATATAACTAAAACATGGCTGCAAAATCTTAGTCCAAATAATACTCAGTAGAAATGTGATCAGAAAAGATAACAGAGAAAGTAAGGACAATATTTATTTTATCTTATTTTTTTGGTTAGTGCACTAAATGACACTCGCCCTAATACTTAGTGGGCAAGGATTCCACCTTAGACCCCACAAGGGGGTCTTAGGACAAAGAGGATTTTTAAAATTAAGATTTAGATTAAGGTTAAGCTAAGGTGTTAGGGCCCAGTAACATGGACAATCATTACATTTATTATAGCCCTCCCACATCCCACAGCAGCCAGGGGATTGGGGGGAGGGTGGAGCAGCTACTCACCCCAGCCAGTCTATTGGCTATGGTGTAGTGGGTCTGGGACTGAATTGACTCTCCATTGACTAATGTTATCCACTCTACCCCCCAAAGGGATACTGTCCAGCAACAGATTACTACTGAAACAACAAAAACTTCTACTTTAATTATGACTTATTGGGGGGATATTTATAAAAATCATTTTGACTTTTTTTTTTTTTTTTTAATTAGTTTTGCTGTTTATGGCCTGCTTTTCAATGCTATTTTTCAATTCCCTGGTCTTTTTGATTCAGCAGATTTATATAGGGCTAAAAAGAAATTTTCAATATCAAAAAAGGTCAATATCAATAAATATCACTCTGTTGAAATCGGCACACCTTGCAGTGTTCTCAGTGCAATTCACTTTTCATTTCAAATCAATATCAATATTCTTGTTTGACAGCAAAATAAATCTAACTGTGGATAAATGACTGGAGCAGCTCCATAGGGAATAATAGGTATTCGCCAGCCTAAATCAGGTGAAGACCTTTGGAAGAAACAACGGATGAAACTTTATAAATCATGACCGTGATATCGATATATTGCTGATATTTCATAAGTGTTAACAGGTCAAAATTTTTTTTTGAATTTTATAAATATCCCTCACAGTGTTTTAGGTCTAGTTATGTTTATGTATTTAAAATGAAATAGGGATGGGAAAATCAGAGAGTCAGGAGAAAGGAAAAAATAAAAATGAGCAAGGCAGAAAAATATAGAGTTATATTTTGTCTATCATAACTAAACATACTTAATAGAGAGGCTACCATGTAGCGTGAGAAATGGGAAGGTAAGATTGTATTTCATTTTATCTTTCTGTTGTTCTTTTGATGAGCTGATTGATGGGAATACTTAGCCAAGATAATGATGAGCCATTAGCTTGTGATGTGACATATCCACAGTGCTAAGCAGGGTGATCTATGTATGAAACATTATAAAGTCATACATCTAGCCAATTTCATTTGTATTCTTAACAGTCATATTTTGTTTTATATATATATATATCTCAAATGAAATTTTAATGTTTTATCTTCTTGACACAAAAATCTGCATGGTTATTTCTGTTATCTATTTACTTGAGCGTAGAAACAAGATTTTTATGATTGGTCATATTGATAAGGATACCTTTAAATGGCAATTTTGTGAAAACTATATGTATCATAAAAAAGTGATAAAACAAGAGATGGTAAACTGGATGATAAACACATACCTCGTGAAGTTTACCAATTACATATACAAGATTGTTTGCCCATAAATAATGTCATGCTGGTCCACCAACACATTTCTGGGTAGCTCATAGGGGAAAAAGTCTTTGATGTAAATTATATATTTATTCCTATCATTTATCCTCCTGCAGTCTGAAATACTGCATTATAAAGAAAGAAAATTGCCCTTTTCTATATTTAGAATTGGCAAAGTATTGCTTCTAGTTTTTGGGTTAGGCTACCATCTTTCTCTGCTGTGTTTTGGTGAGAATAATGAAGTGGCAGAGATCAGACTGGGCATACACCTATGGTGTGAGAAGGTACAGCTGGAAACAATGTACTTGCAAGTCCTATTCTTGCACAGATGTGCCAAGGGGACTGCAAAATTATGGCAAGTTTTTAAATCACTTTGGCGGGCAAATAAATACTGGAAACAATATTATCTTATTAAAATAAGTGCAGTTGGGCAACATTTTCCTGCATTTGAGAAAGAGAATGCATTCAGCTTCCTTTATTGTCATGTTGTGCATGCATGCAGGTAAAGCTACAAGCAATGCAATACAAACACAATCTGAAATGCTTGTTTAAATTCATATTTAGTGAAACCTTAAACCTCTTTTATATATATACATATATACACACACACATACATATATACACACACATACATACCCACACACACGGCGAGATTTAATAAAGTTGGAAAGACCTATACTGGACTTTCCAACATTCTAGCGGGAGGAGAAACCTCCTGCGAGAATCTCGTTTTACAGATTATGGAAATCAGTGTTTTTGACTTCCATAATCTGGAAATCAGGTATTTGCCCCGAAAATTTCAGTAGCCATACAAGTTATGGCTACTTTTTGGGGCAAATACCAGATTTCCAGATTATGGAAATTGAAAAACACCGATTTCCACAATCTGGAAATCGATTGTTGCTAAATTAAGCCCAAAAAGACTCCAATCGAGTCTTTTCAGGCTTAATAAATTTCGCCCACAGTATTATATATCAACAATGTAGTTATCATTGAAACCTGCAAGCTCTTATTCATAATGCAGAACAACTGATACATTCAATCCTGTAATAAAGGTACACTGAACATTCTAATCAGTATAGTTGATCACATACTTTAAATGGTTGTAGTAAGGCCTTATTCAAAGGCATGTTCTGAAAAGCTTGTGGTATTTATACATAAAATGTATTACATTCATTGTTAATAAGATGTTTGCATTTAGGAGAAAAAATGTTCCTCTATTTGTCACATGTATTTTCATTTACTTAATTTAAATGACTGTGTTGATATTTTTTTTTAAATAGTCAATTAACACTTCTTTTTTCTGTGTATAGCTTTTTTACACACTATTTTAATGCAAGGTGCCCTAGACGAAACAGATGATAACATTTATTATTGGCTCAGGGGAATGAAGATACAGCACAGGCAATTGAGCAGATTAAAGAACAATCACATTAATCCTTTCATGACAGTGACCTGGAAAACAGAGATACACAGAAGGCAGAAGATCAAGAAGACTAATGTTGATACCTGACAAAGGTTGTTTTGTTGTTTTAAAATGTAAGGATTATTGTTCATAAGCAATAGCTTTAAGTTAAATATATAAACAATTGCAGAAACATGAAGGGGGATTATTAAAGTGTGAACTTTGAATTAACCAAAAAATTCAAATTAAGATCAATTCAAATCAGACAGTGAATCTTGAGTAAAGCAGAAAATGTATGAGAGGATATATAAGAGGGAATCAGAATATAAACATGTAGTAAAGCAGATAACATATGAGGGGATATATGAGGGGTAAATCAGACTGGGAATCTGGAGTAAAACAGACAATGTATGAGAGGATATATGGGGGGAAATCAGACAAAGAATCTGGAGTTAAACAGACAAAGTATGAGAAGAAATATGAGGGGGAAATCAGGGGAAAAAAGGAGACACTATGTAAAAGTAAAACACAGACTATGGGGTATCTAAAAATATAAATTGGTGAATGCAAATAAATTAAAAAATCAGAGTGAAAGTGAAAAGGAGAATAAAGGGAGAAAGTGAGAAGTTGTGAGGGATTAAATGAAATTACGCAAGGTGAGACTAGCGTTTATTTTTACTTTAAACAAACACTCAAAACAGGATTGATTTCATGGATTACTTTATTTTTTGGTAACATTAGGCGACACTTGCCACATGTATTTGTTCTTGCTCGTTTTACTGAACAGTCATGGGAATTTATCAACATGGGAAATCTTTAACAGAGGTCTAATAACCCATAACAACCAGAAGCTGGCTTTCATTATTGCCTACACCAGTAAATTGGTTGCTATGAGTTTACTAGACCTTTGTAAAGATTGAGTTCCCTTAAATTCTACTGAATGTTTTTAACTATTATTAACTTGGTGTGACTATGGGAATTTCTTCTGTATAAAAAGGGATTATGGGTAAAAGCAGTGTGATTAGTAACATAATGCTACAAAATGGAGAAATAATCTTTAGAACAGATTTGTTAATATATAAAAGCAAAGAAATCTTAAAATTGATCTTATAAAATACAATAGGCAGAATCATAATTTACTGTTGTGTATGGCTTAATTTGTTTTCTTAATGTTGACATATCATAGTACTGATATGCTAATGTAACATTTCTTTTTGTGTTTACATGTATGCATGTATGTATAATTTTATTTATAAAGCGCCACAAATTTACGCAACGCTGTACAATTCAGCAGTACAATTATAGTACAGACATGACATTTGGCATGATACACAACACACACATGGTCAACAGTTCTAGAAAATATTCCACAACATTATTCTTTATGGCATTAATGTCATGTTTCTAATAGTATTTTTACTGTATTTACATTCCTGCCATCATTCACTCATGCTAGCATAATTAACAAGTATAATCAAGTGTAATTGCATTTTCCATGCTCTACATTTATCACAACTTGGTTAGTTTATTTTGGTATGTTCATATTTCAACCTTTATAATGTTGATGGGTGCTCTGTGACCTGATCACCCTGTCATTTTCATCTGGAAATCATTTGATTATTTGCTGGCTTTATGCATTTAAGTAATTTGAGATCATTTGTGTAAAACTAGATCATTAAAATGGAAACATGAATTTATCATATACAGTCCGTAAGCAACAATATGTTGTACTATGCTCAAGATGGTCTAAATTGGATAAAATACATTTTGGTTTAATACACATTAAATCCAAAAAATGAAAAAATGGAATGGTGCGAAAAAAAAAGGTGGTGTAACTACAACATTTGTTGAGATAAAGTCATGACATGTTTCGGGCCTAGTAAGCCCTTTCTCAAATGACAAACATAGAGGTGAACACATACAAACTTATATACATCAGAGACCCCTCCTATAACGAGGTAATGGAAACAGTCTGTCTACCCAAGGCTCAAATCAAAACCAAAACATACAAAAGTCACTAGTTTAAACATATACCAAATATTCTAAGGTCAAATACATAAATCATTCATAAAATGAAGTGAAAAAACATATTAGCAACACCAAAGCAGTGTGTAACAACATCAAACAGTAATATCAGATTGTTAAAATCATGTGTATAAAACATACAAGGTGTAAAGTGAAAAACCATTATGCAGCATGTATATAAGTTTGTATGTGTTCACCTCTAAGTTTGTCATTTGAGAAAGGGCCTACTAGGCCTGAAACATGTCATAACTTTATCTCAATAAATTTTGTAGTTACACTACCTGTTTTTTCGCACCATTCTATTTTTTCTTATTTAGTATGTTATTTTTAGTACCACACAACATGTTATGACCTAGACGACTCTTTTGCAAATAAAACACTACACTTGAAAAACTGCTGAATCCCTCAAAACACGTTGTGTGGTACAACTTGTTTCTTAAGTTTTTGATGTTACTTTCCTTGCCTAAGAGGAGGCATTGAGATGGTTTAGTGTGTGGTTTCACCCACAACCAGTCTTCAGTATTTTTACTGAATTTAATTTTTTTCTTACTAGCCTTTTTTTATTGACTTCTAGTAAAGTTAGCTCCACTGGTGGGGAAGTGAGAGAGCTTGTGGAAATAGACAGGTGTGAGAAAGAGCGATATACAATGTAGAATGACTAAGAGAATAAATTATTTTCTAGTTAAACTACTAATCAGAACTGCAGTGTGTATTTCATAACAAACAAACAAGTACTAGTTTACTCTGTAAAACACCAATAATAACTTAAACAATCACATAATGATTAAGCGGTGTTTCCTCAGATTCACAAACTCCAAATTTACAATATTTAAAATGGCTGTTATCTCTGTTCACTTAACATGAAATTCCTATTATAATATTAGACAAAATAATTTGGCAGCAATGGACTGGATTCTTCTTAACACTCTCAGCCCGTGTTTATCTGGGTAATCTGTCACATTAATGAAGGAGAGGGAGTAAAAGATTTTCTCCTTTACAGGGCATCCTGTAGTTTACCTTAGCTGTTAGTTCATGTATTTCATTCTGGGACTTCCTGTTTCTATGTACGTAATGTCATAGGCCAGTACATGTTATTGATATAGAAGGTGCACATAGTCACTTCTAAATTGGACATGACAGATAGTGAAATCTTTGCAGCTACAGATTGTCGTAACAGGGGTCTGCTGTAGATTAAAACTAGGTCATTGTTTGTGCTAGTTAGAATACTATATGGGATGTTCTTTACAAGCTCTTTGTTAATTTTAATGGGGCATGTGAGTAGACAATTTGGTATAAAGTCATTAATGCTTTCACAGTTACAATAAATAAAACATTGTACTTTTACCATTTCTGCTTGAGAGAAACCTTACTAACAAAGAAGATTGTCATACAATATAAGATTATTTATATTGAGAGATCTAAATTTAGATCTAATTTTAAACGTGGAAAATCTAGGGCCTTAAAGAATTTCTTTTTACCACAGTTTATATGTTTTCAGGTGTTCTGTGTTGTTGTTAATCTTTGCACAGTTGTATGCACGGAAAGAAAAGAAAAAATCCAGAGATCAGCAATAAATTGAATTTTTATGTCCTTAGTATTCTCTCTTGTACTGCTGAATAAAACATACCTTCCTGACATAACTCTACATTAGTATTCACAGAAATATTCTGGTTAGTCAGAAATAAAACGCAGTATGGTTTTTAGAGTTTTCTCTGCTGCTTTGAATCACTGGTGTAGACTTATAAACTAGGAACTGTCAATGTGCTAGGATTCAGTTAAAAAGTGCTTGAAGTGAATTGCTAGTTAGAGAATCAATAAATCAGTTTTATAGAGTATTAAAAGTTGTGGCAGCTGACAATTTTTTAAGCTGGGCCCTTATATAAAAATATGCATCCATTAGAGTGCTTTAATGCATGACTCAGAATTAAAATAAGTGTTCTAAAATAAATATGTTTTGGATATTTAAATTTCCTCTCAGTTTGGCACAGTTTTGTATACATCTTGACCATTTTAAAATGTTTCACAAAACAATTAGAAATTAATGTCACGAAAACAGTCTGCAATTTTAAAAACTCAGTTAGGATCCCGGAAACAAATCAAGTAGTTTTTAAAAAAGAAAAAAAAAAAAAAAGAAAAAAAATTATAAATACAGCATTTTCCCAGTGGGAGTTGCTGACTAGAAGAAGAAATTTGGAATTTGTATGTTCCATTCAAAAAATACTCTAAAGGGAAAATGTATAAAGATAATACCAACCTTTCCAATTTGTTTTGCCGTTAATCTAGGGTTTTTAACGTTATTTTTATTTTGCCAGATTTTTTGATTCTGCTGATATATATAGGAAAAGATATGTCCTATATAGAAAATGATTGGTATCGTTAGATATTGAAACTGGCTCACTTTGCAGTGTTTTCAGTCCATATCCCCTTGAATTGCAGTATCGATAGAGATTTTTTTTATTGAACAAAAATGGAACTGCTTTATAAATAGTTGAAAACTGCAAAAGCAATATGTTATATATGATGATATTTCACCAGCTTTAAAAGATCAAAAAGCGTTTTGACTTTAATAATTCTCCCCCTCAGACAGCAAAGTGAATGTATTATTGTACTCTCTGTATTGTCACACCAGTTCACTTTTCTAAGCAGCACTGCATATTCATTTTAGTTTTTTGTACTCTGCCTTGTCAATTTAATTCAATTATTATGTGCTAAAATAACATACTAATAAAAAGTGCAGTGTGTGTATTCAGTTTTTGTGGTGTCAGCTTTCTAGGTGAAATTTAATAATTTAGGATAAATTAAACTAATAACCATGGTGTGTATTTGGTGTTTGCATATCTGTCATCTTGGTGCAATTTTCTTGGCGTGATATTTTCACTGGGGTTTCACAATTGCAGTTTACAATTTCCTAGATATAAAAATAGCAGCAGTTAATTGATTGCAGAATACTGTACTATAGTCTCACTGCGATTTAAGTAAGACTTTTTCTCAAGTAGGGTTATTACACTTGCAATCCCAGCTAAATTATATAGGAGCATCATCAGAGGTGGATTATAACAGGGCGATATGGGCGGTTGCCCAGGGTCCCAGTCTCCTGGGGGGCCCATACCCATTAGAATCCGCCTCACCTCGTTGTGCAGAGCCAGGGCAGGGGTAAGCAGCATACCTGTCAGCATAGTCATCTGCACAGGATGGGGCAGGGGGAGGCAGGTAAGGGTCCAGGGGGAGGGAATCATCTGCACAGAATGGGGCG
>JAKJJM010083936.1:0-10400 GCA_021901965.1 Pipa carvalhoi
ATACCCACAATCCCGCTGTCATACTGGGAGAGAGAGTAGAGTGTAGCACCGTGTTAGCCATAGATATAAGCAGAGACAAGTGGAGTATAGGTGATACCTTTTATGGTTAACTGAATAGATGGTAAAATGCAAGCTTTCCAGACTACTTAGTCTCTTCTTCAGAACAAAATGGCTGCTCACACTAGAACTAAGCAGGGAAACTAACGGCAAGTTTTATTTCTTCACTAAATGATTTTTAACTATTTAAGTTAGCGATTGGTTTAGTAATGTAGTTTTATATGTATGAGGTTAGTTATATCGGCATTATAATATGGGTTACTAGACCTCTGTAAAGTGTGCCCTTGTTGATGAATTGCCCTGATAGTGAGGCAAATTCTCTTTGGGAAGTGAATTCACTTAGAGGTGTTTCTACCTGATATTATTACTGGTGTGGATGCACTCAATTTATACCTGTGGTGTGATGCCAACTCATGGTGTCCAGCAAGGTCCAGTTTTGGAGACTCTATAGACCAGTCGCTGATCAAAACCCTTAAGACTTTTCAACCAAGCAAACTTTATAGCATCAGCAACACAAACATATATTCTCTCCTATTCATATATGGCTCATTATTATCACAAGCAAATTCAGAAGCAGACGGGATCTTCAGATCTGAAGATGATTGTATTGAAACACCTACTGAAAAAACTGCTGGATATTTTCTGTTGTGGTTTGACTTCATTTGTTTTATTCTAACACTTGCAGCTGCCTATTGCAGTCATGGTATGCAATGCTGTATGTGCAAATTGTATGAGTTGCTCTCAGGAGACAGCGGCTTAAATATAATTTCACAGCCATTCCCAAAAGCAGTAGGCTGAGAATTCATTCTGCGTGCAGTGAATTTTTATTATATGTGTGGGTCATATGAAACACAGGAAGACTTGTTTAAACAAATCAAAAGATTACATTAACATTGAAGAGCCCTCTGATAAAGTTCCCTCAGTAGGACTGCAAAGTAAACTATGTACAAAGTGCTATGATGGGGGGATAATTACTAAAAAAAACGGTCAGGGTTCCTATTTTGCCTATTTTTTTTTTTTTTACCATTTTTTAACTATTCATAAAAAAAAGAAAATTGGGGGAAAAAAATAATTCAGATTGAAAAACTTCCAATATTTCCATTTTAACAGGTTTGGCCTCCAGCTCACATCAGTTCCATAGAAATAATGGTTTACACCTGGTCAAGAAAACAGTTTTTGGGGCATATTTATCAAAAGTGAATTCGCTATCTCTTCCCAGGCGCTTAAACACTAGGAGACACTGTAGCAGTTCTCTGTACTGGCAATATGTAAGACAATGTCACCATTATGTCCCATTTCGGTATTGTTACCATAGAATAGTCACATATATTACAAAATATAATTTCACATTCATTTTAATGGCCACCCAGTTATTTAGTGTAGGGGGATTATGCCAGTTATTCAGTGTGATACAATGTTTGGTATTAATTCTTACAATATTCTACCTTGTGCCTAATCATTGTTGAGATGACAAACCTGCCTGTTAGGGGGTGCTGGTCTTTCTGTCTACCTAACCATCTCAGTTTTAGAAAAAGTGTATGCATTGGTCCAGTGATATTTCCCAGCAGTATACCAATAGCACTAGTACTGTGACTGCACTTTGATGGGGCTATGGGATCCAAAGCTGAATCAAGCTGAGTTACTAACCCAGTTTGAACCGGCAGAAAATCTGCCCTGCATTGGACATGGAACAGCAATAAGTATATATTGTCTGTGACTTTGTATCTTTGATATTGGCTTGTTTTCTTGTTACAGGAACTAAAACAGGATATCTCTAGCTTTCGATATGAGGTGCTGGATCTTCTGGGAAATCGTAAACCTCCGAGAAGAAGTTACTCCACCAGCAGCACAGAGGTGTCTCAGAAAGATGAGGTGACAGAAGACCAGGCCAAGTCAAAAAGTGTTTCTTTTGGCGTAACTAACAAGAAAAAGGATTTCAATGTGTCAGCCCTGATTAAGACAATGTCTGGTATTGAAATCATGGGAGATACATCCAAAAGTAATGGCATTAATAAGCGCTCCTTTATCCGTAATGGCAACAAGTTACAGAGGCTTTCAACTTCCAAAAAGGAATCATTCAAAAGGCTGGGGCTTCTCTTTTCAAAGATGAATGGGCATGTGGCAGAACCAGTTTCTGAACCAGTATATACCATTTCAGATGGGCTTGTTAAGCCTCACAGCATGTGGCAGGACTTACAACACACGCAGACTGACCAAGAGACAGAGAGCTCTGTAAGTGAAATTAACCTCAATGAGGTGAGTCATGGTGGAAGCATTGTTGGACAAAGCAATGAAAACCTTCCCATTTGTACCAACTCTTTACACTGTGCTTCCAGCCTCTGTTCTTCTAATACCAAGCTCATAGACTCAACTGAAGATGTATTTGACTCTTGGGGTGAAGCCTGTGATATGTTTATCAATAAGTGGAAAGATGGCCAGGAGGAACAGGTCACAACAAGACTATAAGTAACTCTTGTTTAGGACTGCTGTATCATATACCAAACATAGGTTTTTAACATATTCCTTTTACAAAGCATACAAAAAAGTAGAATATTCTGTACATTCACATGAATGAGTGTTAAATCCATGTGCAGTCAGTTTTGAAATAGTTTTACCATATTTTATTTTCTACCAGAGTGCTAGAGCACATTCTCGATATTAGTTTACTGTTGGCAGGTCCTACAAAACATTACTGAATAACGTTTATCAGAACCCTAGAGATAAGGGTTCGGTTGTTTAGGAGTCCAAAGAATGTCAGATATTTATAGTTATCAAGTCTGTCTCCAGGGAAACCTGAACCCCTGTTCGTTATCCACATATGGTCTAGTTGATTTCCTGGAGCATGTTAACCATCAAATAAGTTCAAAAGCCACATATGTCATACAATACTTAATATCCATAGCAAACAAGGTACCGGATCCACCATTAGGAGCTGGCAAATAAGAATTTATATAGAATGGCAAAGCAAATTCAGTCAGGCTATCACATTGGCTTTGAAGTCAATTTTCAAACAGATCACAGTAAATAAAAAGTTGCAGAAGTGTGGAAACATTTATATCAGCACACTGGATAGTTAATGCACACATCTCATTAACCTGTTTCAGGGTCCCAGTAATCAGTCTTAAAACTGTATTCAGGCAGATGCATTGAGTTGTTGAAGGGTATGAATGCTACAGTTGCACCAGTAGTTGTCCTTTTATTGAAAAGGAATGCATGTCATGTTCATTTCAATAGAGAACTGGAAAACCAGGTATTGTAGAATTGTTTTAAGTCCACTTTGAGCTTCCCATAAACATTTCTTTTAAAATGTAAAGACCACAGAACAGTTGCATCCAATCATAGTCTAACAAAATCAATACAAAGGTTATTGGCAGAATTTTATTAAATAAAGCATATATTTATTAGTCCACCATCAGGCAAGGGTATCGGTGTCAACAACAATATCTAAGAATCCCTTGGTTTAAATGGCTAAATGCAAATATAGTTTTACTAAACTCCCCAAGACAAAGGTACAGAAGTGTTTACATTTCCAAGGCCCATATGTATGTGATAATCAATAACTCAGCAAGTTGTTTTTGATATCCTTAAATGGGAAATAAATGTACATTTTCCTAGAGGTGACCTTAAAGTGGGATTAAATACTTACCGTAACCAATGTATTTATTTCATCCAGCACTGCATCCTGCTTGACACAACCTAGATCTTCCTTTCTTCCCTGTGCAGCACTTTGGCTGTTTTTCATAAAGTTTCTCAGTGCCTCACAGACTTTAAATATGTTACAAACTGTCTATCCTTTAGTACAGCTCTGACCTGATGAAGAGGGAATATCTCTCGAAATCTTGTCTTAAATGATGAACTGTCAGTCCAAATAAAGTATCATATAATATTACAGTACTCCTCTTTCTAAGCATGCAGCACTGCAGTCTTCTTCAGATTTCTGATGTAATACGCCTTCTGCGCTTGCTCTGTTTACCGATTCTCAAGGAAGTGGAGAGGATTTCATTGCTCCACGGAGAAGAAACGAAAGAGGAAAGAAACACATTGGTAACTATTTAACCCCCCTTCAGAATCACCCCTAGGAGAATGAGCATTTATGGCCCTCATTGACTAAAAGCCAAATAGTCGAGTATAGCTCTGAATTCACATCTATTCGCCACTTCCCCATGTTTTCTTATCTGTAATGTGGCGAATATGTGAACAATTCAGGCAACTACGATAGTCGCAATCTTACAGAGCACTTTGCATTACTTTGCGTACACAGATACTTCTACTGTTGACTAAGTGTAGGAGTATGTCAAAGGAGCAAATTCAACTGGGTGAACTGCTCCAAATTAACCTATTTGACTTCGCCACTTCAGACTGGTTAATTAAGGGGCTGATGGCAGGGCTCCACATTCTACTTCTATCTGATTGACTATGCCACACATCACATCCGACAGCAATCTCCGCTGTCCGCTTGTTCGACAAGACTAGTCATCACTTAGTCAATAATAAGAAGTGAATCTGAAACTATTTGAGCAATGCCACTTGAATTGTAGTGAGGTGAAATCGACAGGTGAATTCATCCTTTAAATCAATGAGGCTATTAGTGTCCCTAACTAATTCCAACTTAACTACATCAGAAAGTTTGGCCCAACCAACCTGTGGAAATTCATGTCTAATAAGGAAACACATGTCCAGCTGCAAATAATAATAATAGTGAATTAGTGAATGCTTACAAAAATGATTGTTTATTTGTATGGATCAGTTCCTTTAAAGCCATTTTAACCAGCCCGCTGGGCTCATAGCACCACAGTGTCAATGTAAGAAAAGCAGTGCTGGATTCCTAATTTTATTTATTGGTTATCCCTTAATGAACATTTTTGCTACTTTCACAGAATTAGTGTGTTTCTAAACCAAGGCATGGTTTTGTGCATGAAATCTCCCAATATTTATACTATTTTTATTAGGACATACACATTGGGATGCAATCTGCATGGCACAAATGATTAAACAAATGTAAAAATAGAATGCCGGTTTAATATGTTATAGTTAGTACATCATTCTAGTTTAATGTGACAATTGTAACTAACGGATCTGTATTTGTAGCATATTTTATTTCTTCATAAACAGAAGATTTAGCTGTTTCTGGTGATTTTCCCCTAGGAGCATTTTATGGTTGCTTCAGGTACAATCAAACATTTGAAATAAGGCCATTTTGACACCAACAAGCAGTGGAATTGACACAGTAGGTCCAATGGCTTCCGTGATAAAGTCATTGTTTCTTATGGTGATCACATTCACACCAAGTGACTCTCCTGTGTGATCTCCATACAAAATCTTTGTATTCATTTGCATGTGAGAAGTTATACCTACAGTGTCAGTCAAATGGCTGCCCATTGAGAAAATGGCCTTTATGACTGGTAGTACCTAAACACTGGGTATAATGAAAACACATTTTTATGGTTCAGTAAAACATTAATTACATTGTATATGTTATTTCTTGCACTAACAAGTTTCTACTGTAGAATAAGCAATATAGTGTGCCTGAACCAGTATGACGGTGTAATACTTATATTCAGTAAACTACAATGCTGGAATACAACATTTTCTTGTATTCTAAAAATCCCGCTTTTGTTTATACTTGTTTCCGCCCAGAGACTGCGAAGACGACATTTTCATTTGTGCACCTTACTTCCTGTCCGTACCACCAGCCACTTCTAGAAAACCAGATTATTTTTTTAATATTAATAATACATATTACAATTTCCTAAAATACATAACTTGTAGGAACAAGAAGTCAGATTAAATGTAATGAATTCATTAGAATTAGTTTGAAACTCTTAACTTTGCAATGCATGTTATTAGGCGAAGTCCATTTTAAGGCTTGTGGCCTACTTTTTTTATATAAAGGTTTGTCAATGTCAGTAATTAGCTTTAAGGGGAAACAAATACCTGTTGTTAATAGACACATACTCCTGTTTTGTGCATGGCTACCAATTACAGGCAAAAAGTCCCCACATTGCCCAATATGCCTATTTATTATTTTTTGCCATAACAAAGTATTTATTCTTTAAAGGTGGTTAAGTTATCCATGCACATTTTTTTGCAGATGAATCAATTTAGATATATTACTTTCTAAGTTTACATTTGTAGAAGCAATATGAGTCAATCTAAAGTATTATTCAGTACAACACTTTATCAAACTTTTACTACCCTTTGCATGAATTCACCTGAAGTTTTACAGTATAAAAAAAAACAATACGATTACAAAGATATTCATAACTAAAAACATGTTTCTAGCCACATATATTGCGCTGCTTATGAGCCATTTAATAAATAATTGGTATCACAATGACAATACTCTGGAAATAGCTTATTAAGGCATCCTGCATGTAAATGCATCACATTACAGATAATGCTGTAACACTGCCTGAGGGATTGTGATGAATGTGGCAAATGTTACCTAAGTATGCGTAACAAACAATATCCTCTGCAGGCTTATGTTCTACTGTGTTACCAGTACACATAGGGGCGGGCCAGCATTTGGAGAGAGCAAAGTGGGCAATTAACCAGAGCCCATGACTTCAAGGCAGCCCCCAGCAGCACTGTGCAGAGCATTACTACAGACTTACTCGGCTCTGCTCCCCTCCAGTTACTGGGCAGGTAGTGTGCAGCATGTCAAGGGAAACCACTAGGTTTGCCCAGGGCCCCGTACACACAGGTATCCAGTGGAGAATAAATAATGCGATAACAGTGCATGCACAGTTGGAAATAATGTACACATAAACCTGAATCTTCATGCTACCATGTCTTTATTAAAAGTGCTGGATTGAACTGTGGATTTATGTGCAGTCCTATAGACTTCTTAACAAAATCATAATCCACACCACCACCAAAAACAACCACACCACATTTTAAAGTTATATTTTTAATACTGTTGAGCACCATGAGGACATTGTTTTATGGCACTGGCATTAGCAACTATAATTTGTGTTGGTTTGTGGCATTGCACTATATGAATGCACTGGTTACTTACCTCGAGCTTCTAAACCCTGCACAATAAAAATGACCTCCCTTGGCTAAAGAACCCGTAGTATGTATGTATGTATATTTTTATTTATAAAGGGCAGCTAGGTTGTGCAACACTGTACAATTTAATAATACAGACCCAATACCCAATATAGTACAAGTTAACTGAATTTGTAAAACTTAATCACAGTTTATTGCCAGACCACAGGATACAGGTCTCTGCCCCACAGAGCTTACATTCTATAAACTGATGCATAACAATGACAAAGACATAACTTTTTGTCCCTTTATAAATATGCACTTTAGTGGAACCATTTTTAGGATTACCCATAATTACAAATCTTTGGCCAGTCTCTCAGTGCTGATCAGCAATAAAATTAAAAGAGGCTAAAATAGGAGTAAAACAGAATAGGCTGGGCTTTCATAAATATTCATTTAAAAATACCACTACTGGATGCCTTGTGATACCTACATTCTATAAAACCCATAGCTGTCACAGGGGCATATTATTTGTATGTTTAATAAGGAGCGAAAGATCCTTTATATAGAGAGCTTACTCTATTTCACTTCTCTAATAACATTTCTAAAATTTTAAAACCATTTTCACTATAGTTTAAAAGCTGCATAAATTTCACTATGTTACAAAGGATTTTTTTTTTTAATTTCACTCAAAACAGATCGCCATGCCAATATACTCATTTTTTAACGGATTTGTCAGAGAAAACAAGTGGAGAAAATATTAAAAATATCATGGTAAAAATGCTAAAAGTCACTGAAATGATTAATAATTTATTTTGGTTAATTTTTTTTTTCAATCTGGCTTCTGTTAATATATGCAATTAATAGATAAAGCCAGGAAACACTTTTACCCTTTGATAAAAATGTCTGATAGTTTTACTGAAGAAAATTTGATACAAATATGAATAAAGATAGAGAGAATATGGAACAGATAGAATATAGACAGACAGATAAATATGGATATATAAATAGTTAGAGTAAAAGACTTGACAAATTGGGTGTAAATGTAGCAGTAACTACAAAAATTGAACAAAATGGAAATTTATAGACACTCTTTATATTTAAATTTATAGATCAAATAGGGATAAATAATAAATAAAAAACACACTTTATAAACAAGTTTCTCTATGTGATTTTAATAATCCTTAAATTAATTAAAAAAACTGATAACTGATCAAAATATTTTTTTTGTTTCTCTTCTATTCATATCAATAGAACATTTAAATAAAGTGGAAACATAGTGATGATTTCTGGGAAAAAAAACAACCCAGCAATGCAAAAAGCTATTTTACTAGCAAGAATAGCAACTTTACATTATATTCCAGATTTTGGCTAAAGGCACAAGCAATTTTGTCCCCATTAGATTTTTTGACAAGTATGGGAATTTTGGGTGTCCAGCTATCCCTTAAAATTGCAGAAATCACAGTCATAAAGATCACTTGTGTGGCTTAACTGATATCAGTCTTTTTCTTGCAAAATAGGGGTATTCAAATGTAAATCATAGTAAATGTACAAATTGATGTAAACGTGCTTCTCTTGATATTTATTTTAAAGACACCAAAAAAAATCTGAAAATGCTGAAAACTGAAATAAGTGAGGGATTAAATCTAAACCATTAATATCAGCAATCACTACTGTGGAGGATAAACTACAGGACTTTATATTAACGAACAAACTGTATAAAAATTGGCTCCCGAATCATTTCCGGTTGACTGGGATTGCCAACAATATTTAGCAGATTGTTAAAAAAAATGACCTTGAGTTAAAAGCCTGTCATTGAAAATAGGCAAGTAATCCATCTTACAAGTGAAAACTAATAGAGTTGAGAGGAAAACTTGCTCAATAACTGACGTAAATATGGTTTTACCACCGCCCCCCCATACTTCCATTGACAAGATACAAATCAGACTGGGCTATAGAGAATTATTAGAGTGAATTACAAATGATTAATATATAGAAATATCTATTTGATTGCTTTTTAGATAGAAGTTGCATTTACCAGGTACTTCAAGCTAAGGGTATAGAAGGGTAGAGTTAAATGTCACATACTACTGACTGCAGATCAAACTGCTCAACATTTGTAGCACTATTAGCACTATGGCGTCAGTGTAAGCACATCTGAGTTGCTCCAGAATAAACGCATAATTCCTAAAAAGTAAGCTTAGGTGAGCTCCTGCTCACTCACACTCAGGTTCACCCTCTTTATTTCTGTTTCTCTCTTTGGCACAGCACCAGACATTACCCCCTGTGCTGTTTGCTCCCACACAGAGATACTCCCCATCTGGATAACTCTCTGTTCCATGAGTTCTGCCCTGACACACAGAGGTGTGCAGTATCAATTGAACCCCCTTATGGCCGGATAGACCATTCCCCACTCTAAGCAGATGCTTTAATATCTAGGGTCTAAAGACCTCAGCCGGTGCAATTCATTTCCAAATCTCCCGGGATAATTTTACTGCACTCAAGCTACCCTAAAGAAAGACATTAAACAACAACATTAATAACCATTTTAAAAGGATCCTATCCTACATGCCTCTTGTAATTCCAAAATATACATCAAATACTTTCTTTTGTTTGTTTTTTTAACTAAAGTTTCCAAACAAGCCACAACATAAATCAATTGTTATCCTTGCCTGACTGGTGATTTTAAATTCTAGTATAGTGACCTGTAAAACAGTACAATCACCTGTAAAATAAAATGAAATTTGTGATGGTAAAATGCACCTTCAGTGCATGCAAAAAGGTTAGCACAGTGGAGAGATTGTACCAACAACTGATGTACAGGCGTCGGTGATGCCAATACCGTACAGGAAAGGTGCCGTGGAATGTCTCTGTGTAAATTGTCTGTACAATTAATCATATTGTGTTTATGACTGTTGGTTTATTGTATGCCAATGAAACACTGTGCAGAGTAGCAAATACAAAATACCTTTTGCTTAATCCCTCCATCTGTATAATGCAATAACAAGTCTACAAGCAAGCATGTTTAAATGCCACCAAACCACTTTGTCTGTAAATAAAAACTATATATATATGTGTATGTGTGTGTGTATATATATATATACACACACACACACATACATATGTATGCTAATTCTTATTTCATAGGAGAGGTATAGATGCATTAGTGTAAAATTTATTTTTTTATTCTTCTGAGATTTGCAGCAATATGCACCAAAATGGCATTTTGCCTGCACTTACATTTCCAAGCAATGTTTATTGTGAAAGCTGAACCCTTTCTGTCCCGGGAAGGGGAGATGTGTGTATATGTGTGTGTGTATATATTATATTATATATATATATATATATATATA